>NW_021025799.1:1090292-1157102 GCF_004153795.1 Camellia sinensis | reverse complement strand
CCTCTTTTCTTCCCCATTCTTGCATGCAATGGCAGCCTACCATGCTTTTGTTTTTGGCCATTTTACAGTTCTGAAAAAGTGCTTATTATGCAAAATAGGCACTACACATATGCTTCAAGAGGAATAACTAAACTAAATATTATAATATATAGATAGATATCTTTCACTAACTAACAGCAAACACACCCTCCTAAGCATATCCAGCCAACAACAAACATACCCATTCCATTTTGTCTTCTTCAGGCAAGCTAAAGAACAAATCAACCATTTCAGCATCCTTCACGATAAGGGTAGCTTCTCTCAACCTGTTAATGGTGTTTAGTGGCAACTTGAACAGTTCCCCATTAACCAGCTTCCTAGCTTGAGACAGAGATATTGCAGGCGCCAAGTCTTTGTCTTGTAGCTTCAATTGTTTAAATGTTTCGTAGTACATGATTTCACATGAACTACCCTGGTCAATCAGAATCCGCTTGACGTCAAAATCCTTGACTCGGAGAGTGACGACCAGGGCATCATTGTGAGGGCAATATATCCGTTCCAAGTCTTTATCCGAAAAAGACATGACGTTTGTGGCCTCTGTCTTCCCCTTCTTGATGACAAGTTGGGCACTTAGCACTTCTCGTAAGTGTTCAGCCTTTTTGATTGATCCCCTGAGCTCGCATACACGCTCAGGTTCAAAGACTCCATGTATCACATTGATAATGCCTTGAGGTGGGGCGTCAACTGGCATCCCGTTGGGGTTATTATGGTCCTGGGGGGCTAGTTGCGTCCCTCCTTCAATGTATTTATCCAAGTGTCCTGCTGCCACCAACTCCTCCAGGTGTTGTCTCAATGGCGTGCAATTCTCAGTGCGGTGCCCCTTTTCTTTATGGAAGGTGCACCGTGATCTTTCGTCATAGTCCTTCTGAGCTTCCCCAAGCTTAGCTGGCCATCTGACGAAAGGCTCATCCCGTATTTCACTTAGAATTCGGTAGATCGGTTTCTTGAAGGCCGTGGTTAAGGCAGTGCGGACTCTCAACCATCTTTTATCCTGGTCCTCTCCGTTGTCTCGCCTGCCTCGTCCGTTTCTGCTTGGAAGATCTACCGCGTTGACCTTTGTCGAGGCCTTTTTCTCTGGCACTGCGGTGGTGCCAGATTTTGTTTTGGCACGGGCACTATCCTCTTCCACCCTGATGTGCTGATGCACTCATTCCATCAAGGCTTCCATGGTGAGGGGTGGTGTCATGGTGATCGAGTCCCTTAGTCTATTCCCGACTGGAAGGCCTCTTTGTAGGCCTCTTTTGTATTGTGCAATGGCGAGATTGGTGGGACAGTCCCCAATCTGGTTGAATGTCTCCCAGTAGCGACTATTGTAGGACCTTAGCGTCTCTTTTTCACCCATGTCGATGGAGAGTAACTGGTGAATCTCCACCGTGGTTTTGGTGTTTGTTCTGAACCTTGTGACAAATGCCTCCGCCAATTGCGCCCAGGAGGCTATGCTGCCTTCTAGAAGTTTTTCAAACCACGTCAAGCCTAAATCGCCAAGGCTTGACGGGAAGAGGATGCACATTAGAGCCTCGTTTCGCCGATATACCGCCATAACCTGGCGGAAGTGGCTTAGGTGAATGTAGGGGTTCGTTTTCCCCTCGTACGTAGTGAATTTGGGTTGAAGGAAGCCTGTAGGTAGGGGCGCGTTTTCAATTGCCGGAACGAACGGCGAGGTCTGTAGCCTCACTAATGCTTTGTCCGTCGGTTCGTAGGCAGGGCGTGGTAATGGCATTCCAACCTCGACGCTTCCATGCGATCGAGGAGCCAATCGTTGAAGGGCAGAAACTCTACGAGGGTCGCGCGCCTTGGCGTCCTCCTTCCATCGTGCCTTTTCTTCCAGCATGATCCGCAAATCGGATGATCTGGGCAACTCTGTCTGTTTGGATGATGTTTGGTGCGAGTGTGAGGGTTGGTAGGTACTTCCCTCTATGTAAGACCTCAATGATCTCGTTCTCTCAGACCTGGAGTAACGAGTTCTGGAGGTTCTAGACTGAGTATCGCCTGTCCTGAGGCTTCTACTCTCTGCTTGTGATGGTGTGGAATGCCTTCCATGGTCTTCTGAACGGCGAAGGGGCGTCTTGTTTTTGCGCCCCTCTCCCGTCGCCACTCATTTTCCCTCCATCTGGCGCTTCAAGGCCTCCATGTCCGCCGCCATCTTCCTTATTAATTCGTCTTGCTCTTTCACGTGGTCCTCCAGAACTTGAGGATCAATCATCCGCTTTTGCCTGTCAGGACTTTGTGAATGAGAGTGATGGGGGCTGTTAGTCCGCCTCCCCCTCATATCCCTCCTGGAGTTATGTCGTTGGGGCTCCAAGTCCGCCATGGGAGGGATAGAAGGTAGTCCTTCACGCCTTGCACCCCCATTTGGTGTTTGCCCGTCGATGGTGGACTGTGGTAATTCTTCATTGTGCGCCATTGTTCCTAAAGAGGTAAAGCTTGATCAAGAGGTTTTGTCCTGTCTGTTTTTCCCACAGACGACGCCAATTGTACGGGGAAGAAATAAACCTTCTTGTATAATCCTGTTGATCAAGTCTGCGCTCCTCCATATGTCGTCGCTTTATCACCTGAAAACACAAACGTGAGCTAGCCGGCGGGTGTGTGCCGGAAACTTCTCCGATGCCTAAGTCAGTAAGCTTGACAAATAGACAAAAGCTCTGTGTATTCAGAAAACAAAGTTGTGTTACCTCTCCAAATGTGATGTTTGTGAGCTTTTATAAGTTTCGTGTGGCACAATCCTAGTAGGACTTCTATTCCTCTCTGCAGAGTCCTCCTAGGATTCATACTCCTGAAGGATAATGCTTATCCTTCAACACCCCCTCACTGCTTAAACCAAGTGAGATGGTTTTACCATGGCCGAACTGCCATACGACCGAAGTAAGCATGGCCCTACTTAGTCCGAACTATAATTAGTTTGGTTCTCTGTCCTTTGTTCCTCTTCCACTTACCAGGGTATGCCCAAAACCGAACTATCTTTTACCAAGGTATAGACCGATCTAGTTTAGCTGCGCCATGACCGGTATACGTTCAAAGCATTCTTCAACCGAGCTAATCACCAAGAGTCCTTCGGACCGGTCTAATTTCTGGCCTTGAGACCGGACTAAATTTAAGCCTCTTCAAGACCAGAGTAACTTTTTGGCCTTTTTTCGGAGATCCTGAGGCAAGGCGCGCGAGCCGAGACCTCCGGGAACTCCAAACGAACACAAACATGGATGATCACCGAGTGTTCAAACGGTGACGTCCAAGTCTTAAGGATGGTCAAAAATGGGGTGTCTACACAACCCAGCTCGGCCCAATTCGCATATAAATTACCCTCTCAATAATAATACAACTTTGTATAAACAACATCCCTTTGCCAACCACTTTCACAAATTTTATTTTTTTTTTAGAGGTTGGCAGATGCAGAATTTCCCCCTAGTTAGAACCAAAAATTATAATCATATCTTCACTCGCTTTTAAACTTTCTTCATAAAGTTATCCTTAGAAAAACAAGAGCAAGGCCACCATCACTTCACTTCTCATCAGAATAATATTGGGTCATCCGTACCTTACCGGACCAGTAGCCAAGCCACCTCCCACCATTAATCTATGGAACTTGGAATTGTGAGAATATATTGTGAAATATATTGTAAGTCTTACAAATTAACTTAGAGTCCTATTAGAGGCATGATTGTATTAGAGTCATGATCGTATTGTATTTGTATTTCCTTTTTGGTTTAGGAGTTAGGGCTATATATATTCTAAGGTCTGATTGTAATGAATACACAATTGAATATACAGAGCAAGGTTTCTGGAATCTTACATGGTATCAGAGCTAGGTTTCAAACCCCAACAGCCGTCGTGAAATCCTTTCTGGTTCTAATTTCTAGTTCGACTCTGTTTTCTAGACTTGATCGAACTCCTAAGTTATCATCAAGTTAAGCCTATGCTTCGTTAGGCTCGCGAGCCCCATTTGGTTCATCGAAGGTCATCTGATTCGAGAACCGGGTTCTCTTCTCTCTGGTTTTTTGGGTTCTTGATTTGTCTGTTTCATCGCAACACATCTGGGATCTGGGTGCAGGTTGTGAACCATCCTCGTAACCCGTCTAAGTCGCACAGACCCTCGTCGCAGTTCATCTGGGTCGAGAGGACTCTAGTCGTCTGTCTCTGCCTCTTTCGTGCCTCACGCAAAGGTTTGCTCTCGCCGATGATAGCTGATCTTCTCTTCTCCGACGATAGTTGGTCGTCTTGGGTGACCTATCTGGTCGACCTATCGGTTCGAAGTGGTCACTGTGCTTCAATAGCTGATCTTCTCTCTCTGGTTCTTCTTCAGTCTACTCGTGAGTTTATTACATTTAAACCTTTCAATTATCTATTTATCATCCTTTGACTCCTGTTTTGCTCTATTTTAAACCCCTCAATTTTCTATTTATTATTATGATGTCTCTGGCTTTGAACGAGTGTGTCTTCTGCCATCAGATGGGATATTGGAAGTATCAGTGTCCTAAGAAGAGACGTATGCATGCTCCGTCTTCTCAGCAGTCTCCGACACAGTTCTGAGCTCCACCTTTAAGTTCTTCTTAGTCTCCGATTGCATACACTGTCTCTGCCCCGACTCTTGATCCTGACTTGGCTTCCTTGAGTGCTCAAATTAGCCAGCTTCAGCATATACTGTCTACCTCCCAGCCATTCCCGTTTGCTTCAGTTGTTTCCTCTCTTCATTCAGGTTTGTTTGGGTCTTCTTTAGGTATTTCTTCGTCTGTCTGGCTTTTTGACTCTGGTGCCTCTCATCATATGACTCATCATCTCTTTTTACTTCAAAATTGTACTCCCACTCCCTTTCCTATTACTGTTAATGCTGCTAATGGGTCTGGTATGTCAGTTATATCTGTTGGGTCTGTCTTACCATTTGCTATGTCTGCAGTCTTTATTCCGTCTGTCTTATATGTTCCTCAGTTATCTGTCAGTTTATTATCTATTAGTCAACTTGATACCTCTGGTTTTGACGTTATCTTTTCTTCTTCTATCTGTTCTGTGCAGGATCGGATGTCCAAGCAGCAGATTGGAACTGGCCGTAGAGTTGGAGACCTTTATGTGGTGAAGAGCTTGCATCTGCCTATGACTACCTCTCCAACTGCCTTTTCTTCTTTTCAGTTAGATTCTCTGTCCAGTCCTTTCTATTTGTGGCATTCCATATTAGGGCATTTGTCTGCTGACCACTTACGGTCTTTAGCTCAGTCAGGTATATTGGGTAAAGTTTTTCCTAGTCAACTTACCGAGTGTCAGGGGTGTAAACTTGCCAAAATGACAACCTTACCTTTCCGTAACAGTACTTCTATATCTGCTACACCGTTTCCTTTAGTTCATACTGATGTCTGGGGTCCTTCTCCTATTCTCACCAAGGGGGGTTCTACATACTATGTGTCATTTGTTGATGATTGCACCTGTTACACTTGGGTTTATCTTATGACTTATAAGTCCGATTTCTATCAGATATACCGTACCTTTCAGTCTATGATTACTACTCAGTTTAGGTCTACTATTAAAGTGTTACGGTCTGACTTAGGTGGGGAATATTTTAAAAATAAGTTTTGTGAGTATTTGGCCAATTTGGGTACCATTTATCAAACTTCCTGTACAGATACACTTGCCCAAAATAGTTGAGCCGAGCGTAAACACCGTCATCTCCTTAAGACAACTAGGTCTCTTCTTCTCTCTGCCTCAGTTCCGGCTCCATTTTGGGGGGAGGCAATTCTTACTGCTGCTTTTCCTCTCAACCTCATGCCTACTCCCCTTCTTTTTGGTCGGTCTCCTTATAAGGCTTTGTTCTCCCAAATTCCTAACTACTCCATTCTTCGTATGTTTGGGTCTGCCTATTTTGTCCTTCTTCCCCGTAAAGATAGGACCAAACTTAATGCTCGGTCTGTCCTCTGTGTCTTTTTGGGTTACAGTCTTACTCAAAAATGCTACCGCTGTTACGATCCTGTCTCTCGTCGCCTTTATGTCTCCCGTCATGTTGCCTTTCTCGAACGTCAGTCTTACTTTCAGCTTCCCCCTCTCACTGCTCCAGTTTCCAAAGATGATTTAGTTCACATTGACCCATTTCCTTCTGAGGTCCCGTCTGATGAGTGCATCTCCACTGTTCCTGTTGAGCCCATTCGTACTTCTCCGTCTGCGTCACCTATGGCTCCTTCTCCTCCTTCAGCTTCTTTTCCCCTTCCGTTGTTGGTCTATTCTCGTCGTCATGCTCTCTCACCACCAGTTGTCTCTACTCCTGTTGTTGCTCCTTCTGTTTCTGATGACTCTGATCCTGTTACACACCGATATCCTACTCGTGAGCGTCGTCCTCCAAACAGATTGGGTTGGTCTAATACATGTTTTTTTGCTTCCTATCATACTTTTTTGTCTGTTATTCATTCTTTTTCAGAACCACAATCTTACACGGAGGCCTGTCAAGATCCTAATTGGGTTCAAGCTATGGAGGATGAGTTGTTTGCCTTATAGAAGACTAGCACTTGGGAGTTAGTTCCTTTGCCTGCTGGCAAGAATCTCGTCGGTTGCAAATGGGTCTATAAAGTCAAAACTCATTCTGATGATTCTCTCAAGCGCTACAAAGCTCATTTGATTGCCAAGGGTTTCTCATAGGAGTATGGTATTGATTATGAGGAGACCTTTGCACCTGTTGCCAAGATGACTACTGTCCGTACCTTGATTTCTGTTGCTGCTGTTCGACATTGGCCTCTCTATCAAATAGACGTTAAGAATGCTTTTTTTAATGGTTATCTCACTGAGGAGGTCTACATGCGTCCTCCCCCTAGTCTTTCCCATTCCTCTAGCCAAGTTTGTCATCTTCGGCGTGCTCTGTATGGTCTGAAGCAGTCTCCTCGCACTTGGTATGATCGCTTTCAGACTGCTGTTACCGAGCATGGGTTTCATTCTTCTGCTTCCAACTCTGCTTTATTTCTGAGACATACATCGGCTGGTTTTGTTGCTCTCTTACTCTATGTAGATGATATGATCATCACTGGCTCTGACTCTTTTGCTATTTCTGAGGTCAAGCAGCATCTCTTCTGCACCTTCGAAATGAAAGATCTGGGTCCGTTACGGTATTTTCTTGGTATTGAGGTTGCTTCTTCTCCAAAGGGCTATTTTCTGTCTCAGGCTAAGTATGCTAATGAAGTCATTCACCGTGCTGGTCTTACCGATACTAAGGTTTCTGATACACCTATTGAGCTTAATGTGAAGCTTAATTCTACTGATGGTGTCCCTCTGGATGATCCTACTTTATATCGCGAGCTTGTGGGTTGTTTAGTTTATCTGACTGTCACTCGTCCTGATCTTGCTTATGTTGTTCATGTGGTTAGTCAGTTCGTTTCTGTTCCTCGCTCTACCCATTGGGCTGCTTTGGTTCGCATTCTTCGCTATCTCAGGGGTACCATATTTCAAGGCTTACTATTGTCCTCTACTATGGCCTATGCTGACTCTGATTGGGCTAGTGATGTTACTGATCGCAAGTCTACATCTGGTTTCTGTATGTTTCTTGGTGATTCCTTGATCTCTTGGAAGAGTAAGAAACAATCATTCGTTGCTCGCTCTACTTCCGAAGCTGAGTATCGTGCTATGGCTCATGCCACTGCTGAGATTGTTTGGCTTCGTTGTCTTTTGTCTGATTTGGGTGTCTCTCAGTCTTCTCTGACCTCTCTCTATTGTGACAACCGCAGTGCTGTTCAGATTGCCCACAATACTGTCTTCCATGAGCGGACAAAACACATTGAGATTGATTGTCACTTTATTTGCCAACATCTGCAGTCTGCCTCTATCTCGCTTCCTTTCATCCCTTCAGCTTTGCAACTTGCAGACTTCTTCACCAAGACTCACACTACTGCTCGGTTTCAGTTTCTTCTTAGCAAACTCTCCGTGTTTTCTGCTAAAACACCTTAAATTTGAGCGGGGGTGTGAGAATATATTGTGAAATATATTGTAAGTCTTACAAATTAACTTAGAGTCCTATTAGAGGCATGATTGTATTAGAGTCCTATTAGACTCATGATCGTATTGTATTTGTATTTCCTTTTTGGTTTAGGAGTTAGGGCTATATATATTCTAAGGTCTGATTGTAATGAATACACAATTGAATATACAGAGCAAGGTTTCTGGAATCTTACAGGAATGTGTGTCGGTTAATCTGATTTTTCTTGATTTCAACTACATAGCTTCCAGATATATAACTTCAATACCTTTTCTACAGCAGCTCAAAATTGAGAACGCGAGTTCCCATATGTTCTCCAAGACTGCTTCTAATATCGCCTGTTTGCAATGCCGTCAAATGGAGAGCTGTAATAATCAGAAGGTCCTCTAGAACCTCTACTTCCATTGCTCTCCTTTTAGGCATCCCTCAATTCCTCCTGAAGATCATACTGTGAACGCTGCAAATCAAAAATGGTAATTAATATCCAGCAATAGCAACTCATAAAGAACAGAAACAAATCAAGAGATGGTGTCATAACTACATTTATTAGACTCAACACAATGATCGTGACAACCTTTTGTTACAAGGAACAAATTGCAGATAAGCCTCAAACTGAAGAATGCATTTTGAACCAAGCTAAAGAAAACAGTCTTTTAGGCCTAGCAGAAATCATTTTTGTGCTGCAGCTAGTCGGTTTTAGATACTGCATTGGCTGGTGTTTTAATGAGGCAATGCCCCCTACAAGACAAGTATTAGAAAAATTGATCAAAATGCAGAAATTATCATTTATTTTTATCCTTCTGATTTGAAGAATTCCTTTGCTATTCCATAGAAATTTCCTGTTAAGAAATTAACATTAGGCAGTCCAATCTACAAAATCATTGTGTCATAACCATTCTTTCTACCATAAGAATGCTTACCGGGAAACATTTATCCCCAGATCCCATCTATTATTCATGAGTCAACTGTATAGCATGGAGGTATTAAAGCATTGAGTAGTCAGATTAGCGTTTATACTTCATGTATGTTATATCTGATGGTGTGTCAGATTCTTGAGATTGAAAGGGAACGAATGGAGTAGGCAATGATCCAATTATTTCAGTTTGAAACTGTCTCGTGGACTTGTAGTTTATATGAATTTATATATTTAAGACAAGTCAATAGAATGAAAGACCAAAACATGTAGATCAAAATCAATACACATGATTAGGAAAGAACACAATAAGCAAATCAGTTTAAGAACAAAATATGCGCAAAAAATTCCAGGTTCCCAACCCACATCTCGCAGAAAACCTCATCAAGTTAAATGTATCTTGCTAATAGCATACCTTGTTTGGATCTTAAAGTACAGAATATGCCTCTCAGATCATTTTAAAAAGTCTGTCAGCATCGTTGTGAACCTCACCAGCTATTTCCTTCCAGAGTTCTCCATCATCTCCACTCTTACTTCTTGCCAGGAATTGACCAGCCCATATTCGAATAAACTCATCAAAAAGAATGACAAGGATGACAGAGCGATAATAAATAACTCAAGAAATTTAAAGACCTTGTCTGGATGATGTCTCAATGCTGCTTTCCAGTATGCCTTTTTGATCTTGGATCCTGCATCAGATGGTTTAATTCCCCTGTAACAAGGAATGACCTTAGAAGCTTCCAATACAGAGTTATTACGTCACAATCACAATGGTAGACTCAACAACTTCAATCTCACAAAGTAACATGACAAATCCACTTGGATACAACAGGAAGAATCATCAGAGTAAGGGTTGAAAGAGACAGCAACATTCTAGATGGATATATAGTAGAAAGTTAATTCCAGTTTTCAGTTGTCTGTTCTAATTGTATGTGCTCATGCTTCTAGAAGAAAAATGAACTACTTGTCAAATTCACATGCAGTACATATAGTTGCATATTTTAGCCCCTTTTTTTTTTGGTAAGTAAAAGATTGTTAACTAATAGTGCCAATAGGGGCACAAGTTACCACTAATACATAGTACATGATATATATTGTACAAAAAGAAACTGTTATCATATGCAGATAACTGAATATAGGAATTAGAAAAAATTAAATTTAGGACTAGCCGCTGCTGGCCCAGCTAGAATTAAATTTGTACACCTGACACTAAGCCAAAAAACAAATTACATTACTAGACTCTAGTTTTTGGTTCATTAAAAAACTTAGAAATGGTTCATCAAACATCATTTGCTACTAACACACGTTAAAATATGATCTGAAAATGAATGAAAAGATAAACTTAAATAATGGGGCAGAATGAGGAACTTTTCAGCCTGATTCCAAAATACTAAAATTCATCAAAATGTGCGTGAAAATCAAATATGAAAAATGTAGATACATCAGGCACAACTTATTGGAAACTACAGAAAACAATACAAAATTATGAAATGTATCAATATGCAATCAAAATTTATATAATAAATGAGTTTCATAACAGAAATCCAAGTCCATGGAAATAAAATATGTCATAGGAAACACAAATGCAGAGGACTTACAAAACGAGGTAATGATCCAAGGAGATTCCTTTTTTATCCTTTTCTTCCACTGAGGATACGTGGCGACGAGCTTGTCTCAATTCTTAACATTGCCGCCAGTTGGTCAGCCTGGTGAGCCACACCGTTGAACCTTGTCTTGTGATTGCTTTTCAAGAAGAGAGGTTAGTCTATGAAGGTCACTGGCTGATTGTTCCTACAAAATGGAGTCTTGAGGAGAGCTACTCCCAGATTCGACACATAGCATTCATCCCTCAGATTTGAAGTCTTACTACCTTTTGATCAAACGGCCAAGGGTTAATGTAGAATAATGACTTCCATTTCTTGGGGGATACACTAGAGATGCTTCGGCAAGGTGGCTATCACGGGACACTTGGCAGTTTAAGAGCTAACCTAGCATTCCACTAATCAAAGTGGTTGAGGAGAATCAGCCGGCTGTTCCTAACAATTAGGAGATTCCCATTGCAATATAAAGCCATTCGAAAATGGAAGAAAGGACATCTAATCCAACTCAAATCAAATATTTAGCAAGACATCCGTGTCAAAATTTAGCCTAGTTTAGTTCAAGGCATCCGTGCCAAACAATATCCATGTCGAATTTAGTTGTAGTTTTGGCTAAAGTAAGATTTGGTGTAAAGTAAAATTTGCCCTATCGCAATATTTCATTATGCCCTCAGAATCTCTTAAACTAATGAATTTCATATATCTGAAATTATATCAATTAAAAATAAAATATTAAACAATCTCCAAGTTGGGTTTAGAAGCTTTTTTATCTTGTCAAAGGTTTTATCTCCGTTACTTTTTTGCGAGGTATGTAACAATGTAATGGAGCTCCGGAATCTGATATACAGTGCTTGCTGGATTTTTATGTAGCCTTTTGAGGTTGGAAATTATGTGGATTTCAAGATTGGGAGACTATCTAAAGAATAGAGGAACAATGTGTGATTTTGACCCTTATGTGTGGATCCTACTCCATATAAGAGAGTAGTATCTGATTCTGTGATAAGATTCTGTGCACATAGAAGACCTGTTCATTGTGGTTTTTCGGCTTCCAAATGCCACTTCTTCCCGTCACATCTGTCTTCAGAACGATCTAGTCACAGGGTTTCACTTCTCAGTGAGTGAAAGATTTGTCCCCAGGTGTACGTTGAAAGCTTCTATAGTAGAAGTCATTCGAGAGGGCTTGGCCACACTCTAATAAGTTCCCATCCCATCTTTTTTTTCATTAAACAATAATGGACTTGGCTTCGTGCACTCCACAATCATTGAATCTGGATTCGGAAGTGGCTGCACTCTGTAAAAGTAACAGCAAGACGGTAAATAACGAAAAAGCTCGCCTTGGAAGAGTCAAGGAATTAACTACATTTGACTGACTATACTTCTCTTTGTCCCTCACCAGGTGAGCCTAAGCGACAGAAATGCAGTAAAATTTGGTGGGTGTGACGTGGCAGAATTTGCTGTTAACTACCTTTTAATGCCAGGTGTAATATTAGTTACAACAGGATAATTAGTGTAATGTCAGTTACGCTAAGGAGGCAGAGATGGACAACTCAAAGCCATTAGGAACATTTACTAAAAAGCCATAGCTATATAACAACAATAATGAGAAACACAATGTTTAGAAAGGAATTCCACAAGAACATTACATATACAACATACCCAACAAAACAACATTAATAGCAGAATCCTAAATGCAGTTAAGTTCATACCCAACAAAACAACATTAATAGCAGAATCCTAAATGCAGCTAGGTTCAAGGGCTTCTGACGCAGATAACAGCTCCTTCCTCCTCCCTTTTAGAGACAAGCCATTCATCTGTTGGTTTTCCATCGAACACCTGTCACTTCACGCTTCGTGGTTCTCTTACTGATATGAAATTTCCATTACATGCACTAAGACAATGTTAAGAAGCCCATCAGAAGCAGCAGTTAATGCTAGAAAGAATAAAAATACAAGCAATACTTTCGAGTGCAACGAAATTGACTCACTTGGGAGAGCCACAAACTCATAAAATCTTGTACCCTTGAATTTATTGAAGCCTCCTAAGGCCCATAACGTCCTCCCACCCTGCCAAGTCAAGATTTGGACAATTACTAATCTCAAGATTCCTCAACTTGGGTAGGTTCTTCATGGTACTTGGCAGAGAGGTCAATTTGGGACAAGCTGCAATAGTCACTGTTTTGAGTTTGACGAGGAGTCGCATTCCTTTAGGCAAAGATTTAAGGTTTCCACATCCTGTAATCCGAAAGGATTGGAGAGAGGTCAAGCGTTGGATTTGTCTCTCTGGCAAACAACTTTGTTGTGTGGTTAAGTACAAATGCCTAAGACAGATTAAGTTCCCTATGTTTTTGGGTAACTTTCGAATTTTCACACAATACCAGATTCTCAAAGTTTGCAAATTGAACAGTTTGCAAATGGCATTAGGCAGTGTCTCGATATTTGCATTCCCACTGATGTCAAAAAATCTCAAATGCTTCAAATTACCAATGGAATGTGGCAATACCTGAAAACATGAGCAACTCAAATCAAGCACATACAGATACTTGAACTTTGAGATGCATCTGTTAACAAAGCCTGTGTCACTAGCTCCGAGTCCTTGAAATGGAAAGAAAACAGTCCTCAGATTCTTTCGTTCGAACAATGCCTTTGTGACTTCTTCCCCTGAACAATCAAAATCATGAAATGATACATGCTTAACCTTATCAGAAATCGGCCCAAAACGATAATTTGTTGTAATTAAGCATTCTTCATTTGCCATATATACTGCAAGATCATGAATGATCTCAGGCATTCTACACGTGTTTGATAGATTGCCATGTTGTTCTTCAGTCTTTTCTAAGAAAAATATGGAACATAACTGATTCAAATAATCAGTGCCAGTATCTTCCAACTCGCCAGTTAGGCCAGATGATTGAATGAGCCCCTGTGCCATCCACAACTGGATCAATTTATCAATTTCAATTTCATAGCTTTTTGGAAAAATTGAACAATATATGAAGCAGCGTTTCAACTCAGTTGATTGTGTGTCGTAGCTCGATCTTAACACGGCCAAAATGTCACGTTTCTTTTGTGGCAATTCCCATAGTTGTTTCTCTTTTAATTCTAACCATTTACTTTCATCAGTCTCCATAAACAAATTGTTGCCTAAAGTCTTTGCTGCACGAGGATATCCGTGGCACTTTTTCACAATTTCCTTTGCGATTTTTGAGAGCTTCGCATTCACATGTTTTTCCCCCAATTTTTCACGACAACCTGCCCACTTCCAAAGCACTTCAAGGCAATCCTTATCTGAAAGACTGTCTAAATTATGTGTGGGAACCGTGCCCACAATTGTAGCAACCCGTATGTAACGTGTAGTCACTATGATCTTACTTCCCATGATACAACCACATCTCAATAAGTCATACAACTTATGCCATTCTCGATTATCACAATCACATAAATTGTCCAAGACGAGTAAAAATTTCGTATTATGTAATTTTTCTTGAAGGAGATTCTTTAACTGATATGAATGGAGGCCAGCACAATGGGGGGAATCTGTTATGCGCTGAAAAATTTTTTGCATCACATCTTTAACATTAAGATATTGTTCTACCTTCACCCAAATCCTCAACTGAAAATGCTTGGCGACCATTTCATGATTGTACAGCAATCTAACGAGAGCTGTCTTACCAATACCTGCAATGCCAACAATGGGCAGGACAAACATGTTCTCATCATTGTTAACACGTGGGGCCATTATAAGGTGTAACAATTTTACTCTATCATCGAACCTTCCAACAAATTCCGACTCATTGACTTCAGAGGAGATTGATGAGCTGGCCGCGTTATGTTGTGATGTTGTGGCAATGGGATGAAACTTAGTCCTATTATCCGCGATCATGTCTAATCTCTTTCTGATATTTGCGATTCTACTACTCATTTTAAATTTAAATCGGAAATCAATTGTGCATGAGGATGAAAAGAAATTGCTTACCAGAAACGTCCTCGTCACTCGACTTCGTAAAACTTCGTAGTGAAATTCATCGACGAGGTTATCTGCATCATAGATAGCAGCTTGGAGTCTGTCAAACCATACCCCCATCGCAATTGAGTAATTAGGAAAACCGCCATGACCGTACAATCTCTCAGCATCTAAGAGCACAGCATTGATAGTGGACAAGGTGTCTTTTAGTGCGTTCAGCTCCTGCTCAACACCCCATGCCTTGCCAACTTCCCCGATTGGACCGGAGCCTATCATGCCCAGAATTTTACTTGCTAAGTTGAAAAGAATTGTTTCTACCATGTTCTAATTTCTTGATGATCAACAACAAGTTGAAGAAGAAGAAAGATTAACGGAACCTAAGGTGGGTTGGGTTTAGCTGAGAAATAACTCAAGACTCAAACTATTATCTGCATATTTGTTTTGCACTAGTAGTAGTTGGTGCCGTTGAATTGCAGGTGAGTGTTGCTGGGAAGTTTCTATTTTCACACCACACAAACTTTGTTTAATCGTTTCATATTTTCTCAATTCACACCGACACCTTTTCATAAGAAAAAAAACCCAAAATACCCTCACCTTCCCAACTTTCAAACCACCCTAACCTCTAGGTCACGTTGGTTTCGCCGTGTGAAGAAGTGGACTAGATTAAGATGGCCGTTGAGTCCATGATCATGGCTCAGTCTTGGAGCTCCTGGACTAACACTCCAGTGATATTCATAATATCCTTCAGTGATCGGATTAGTATAACTGTAGAAGAAGTGGGATTGAACAAATAATTCGGGATTAGAGTGTAACGAACGTTCGGCTGGTTGGCCAAAACAGTCGCTTTGTTTTTTTTTTTTTAAGGGTGCGGCCTGTTATTTCTGATTTTTTTTTAATATTTGTTTTAGATTTTTTTTTTGCATAAAAATATATATTTTTTTATTTTATATAAAAATAATTTAACAATTCTTTCACTAATAACTATCATCAAAACAGACACGCTTTTACTTAATCTCCTCATTAACAATTCTCACACTAACAATCTCCTCACTAACCATCCATTTACTAACAATCACATCCAATCTAATCCGTCAAACAAATATGGGCCTAATCTTTAACTCTATAACCACTATCACCGACGACGACTACTACCTCTCGTCACTGTCGCCTCCCTAGCATCCTCCTTTTTCTTCCCCAGTGACTGTTACCCAATCTCAATTAACAATTTTGAATGATGTCATACATATATTACAATTAATAATTCAAGTAATTTTATTGTTATATAGAAGAATAGTGAAAAGTTTTATTTTTTCTGTTAAATAATAAATTTTAACAAATGAGATATTTTTAATTTTCCGAACCACAAGAAAAAATTTGTATTTTAAACAAATCTTACTAGTATATTTATAATTTACCATTTTTTATTTGTTTATACAATAATGTGCAGCCCATCGTTAGATTTTTATTAAGGCAAATTACAGTGTTTTTCTTTAAATTTGAAAAAATACAATAATGTCATAATTTTGACGTAATTATATTTATATTTCTTTCAATAAGATTAAATAGATCGAACTTAATGTAGACAATGTGAAAACATAAAAATAAATAACATAAAATTTACAACTTCATTTTAAAAAGATGATAGTATCATTTTCTCATATATATATATATATATATATAACTAACAAATTATGAAAATTTCATAATAACTCAACATAATTATATTAAAACTGTAAAGTATATTGTATTTTTAAAAAATATCAAGGAAAATTGGTATAATTTAGACTTTTCTTCTTATTATTATTATTTGAGAAAAATATGCAATTGCTAGGTTATTGTCGACACATGGGTCCACAAGGTTTTTCACTTTCAGATTTTCTTGTGGGGCGGTTCAAGCTTATTGTAATTTTTAATTTTTTCTTTATTTATAACATTTTCTATTTAGGATAAATTATAATATTCACTTATAAAATTCAGAGAAAATATAATAAATTATATAATTTTAATATAATTACGTTAACTTTTATTATAATAAGGTCAAATAGATCAAAACTAATATAGATAGTGTAGAGTAAAACTGTTAAGGCTCTTTGTTTTTGCAGTTAGGTTGGATGTGATTATTAGTGTGAAGACTGTTAGTGAGGAGACTATTAGTGTAAGGGATTATTAGTGAAAGGAGTAAAAAAAATTATGTTTGTTTGTAATATATTTTGTGGGTGTTTGGAAAGTGACTATTTTAGATGTTTTTTGGCTATTTTAGTAAACTATTTTAATTTTTGTGTTTGGAAAGATGGGATGAATTTTTATTTGAGTTGGTGTATTGAAAAATGTGTTGAAATGATGTTTAAAATTAAAATGACAAATTTGTCCCTAATTTCACATTTTTCAAAATTAATTTAAAGGGGTAAAATTATAATTAACCAACCTGTCACAGTGACATTCCTACACTGTCACTGTGACAACCCATAGCCAGTCCTTTTCTTTTAATTTATTTTAAAAAAATCAATGGTCTAAAGGGGCTAAAAGACTTTTTTTTATTGTTGAGGCTAAAATAGCCTCTACCCACGCTTCCCAAACACCGCCTTTAGAAAGGGGATTAACTATATAAAATACCATAAATAGCCTTTAAAGTTTTTGCTATATTTTATAAATATTTTTTGTACTATATTATTTTCATATATATATATATAATGACATAATACTAACGAAAAAAAAAACACCCAAACAAATAAGGAGAATTGACCAGTAAATCTCATTTTGTGGACTTGTAATCCATAAGGTCCTAAATGTTTTCTTGGTGACTGGGTGGTCCTTTAATTTATTTGTTGATTATTTTGCCACTACTAGTATTATTGGTTGACAATTGGTGTGGGTTTGTATGGGGAAAGGTGAATGGGTGTTTATGTGTCACGTTGATCGATAAAACGCACTAATACCTTTTTAATTTATTAGTAGGTTTGTAACACGCGCAGAATGGGACGTCGGTTACGTTGTAAGTGTTGTTTCATGCATAATGTGAACACGCACAATAAGGCACACTGAACTAGTTTTCAAATTTCTCAGTACTCGACCCTTTTTTTTCGATTGCCATTGCCGTGGGTTTTGAAATTCAAATACTTGTGACTGAATCCCACAAACATGATTTGTGGGATTGTATTCGAAATAATTTTTAGATCAATGTGGTGTGGGTGTGTTGGGGTTGGGGTGATTCTTGTGGTGTGAGAAACCCACCAACCCAAAAAACGAACCCTTTTCATCTAAAAAACCCAACGTGATGGAATGTTTCCACACATTGGCAATCATCCCCATTTTGGAAAGATGAATCGGTGGTGCATGTTGACGTGAACCCTACCATTTGTTACGATTATCCCCTTTTCTAATTTGAATTTCAAATATTTGTGATTCCGAAACCCACATTATAGATTGAGGGAATATTTCACATAGTATTGGTGTAAATCAGAATTTCTGTGTTGTTCAATTTTGTTGAGTTCGTGGTCGTGAAGAACTCTAATGCCTTCCTAGAATAGTGGGTTTTGCACTGTGAACCCCGCCGATCAGATTTGAGCTTCATTGTCGTCGGCTGCAAAGTCTTAATCAGTGTTTGGAAAACGTAAGTTGTTCATTGTTGGGTTCACATTATAGATGGAATAAGTGGTGTGATTCTGAAACCCACGTTATAGATGGAGTGAGTGGGTTCACGTTATAGTTGTTCATTGTTGGGTTCACGTAAGTTGTTCATTATTGGGTTCATGCAATGTTGGTGTGATTCCGAAGCCTACGTTAAAGATGAAGTGAGTGGGGTTGACGTCAACTACAGCACTGTTGGACTACAACACAGAAAAATGGACTCAGAATGAAATCCCTACTTGGAAAACTTTATAAACAAATTTTCACCACTCCCACCCCACAAATCCTTACTGTATTGGCTTCCGCCAGGCCCTGTACTCTGTTTTACTGTATTACTGTTAAGCAGGCCTTCGGTAATCTCGGATTACTGGCCGGTTACGGTGCTAAACCCATAGGGCCGGGTTTGGGTCGTGACATTCACGTTATAGTTGTTCATTGTTGGGTTCACGTAAATTGTTCATTATTGGGTTCATGCAATGTTGGTGTGATTCCGAAACCTACGTTAACGATGGAGTGAGTGGGGTTGACATCAACTACAACACTGTTGGACTACAACACAGAAAAATGGACTCGGAATGAAATCCCTACTTGGAAAACTTTATAAACAAATTTTCACCACTCCCACCCCCACAAATCCTGGGATTACACATACCCAAAATAATACAAAACATCTCCATAAATTATGTAAGAACATACTCATCCACCATACAACTATCAACATTCAAAAAATGATTTGTCAGTAAGCAATTTTCACTCACATGGACTTGTCAATCAAACAAAACTTAGTGGAATCAAACGGAACACAATTTAACCATATAAAACTTTCGATAAATAATACTTTTAGACTTCTCTTCTTTCTCCTTTTGAGAAAAAACATGCAATCACTAGGATATTGTGTACACATGGGTCCACTCCACACGGTTTTTCACTTTCAGACTTTCTTGTGCGCCGGTTCAAGCTTATTGTAATTTTTAATGTTTTTTATTTATAACAATTTCTATTTAGGATAAATTATAATATTCACTTATAAAATTCAGAGAAAATATAATAAATTATATAATTTTAATATAATTATACTAACCTTTATTATAATAAGGTCAAATAAATCAAAACTAATATAGATAGTGTAGAGTAAAACTGTAAGGGCTCTTTTATTTTAGGAGTTAGGTTAGATGTGATTATTAGTGTAGGAACTATTAGTAAAAGGACTATTAGTGTGAGGAATTATTCGTGAGAGGACTAAAAAAATTGTATTTCTTTGTGATAAATTTTAGTGAAGGGATTAACTATATAAAATACCATAAATACCCTTTAATGTTTTTGATATAATTTATTATTACAAAAATATATTTTATAAATATTTTTTTATACTATATTATTTTAATATATATATATACACACATATATAATAACATAATACAAAAAAAAAACACACACACACACACACAAATACACAACACACAACATGGGCAAAAACAGTCTTTTTCTAAACTAATCATCTAACTAGTTTTGAAACCCAACGCTTGGAGGCCTCTAGTAATCCTCTCCTCCAAGGCTTATCATAATTTTAAGGCCCGTTGCTCGAGTCTTGACTTAAATGAGGCTTGTATTGAGGGGTTGGTATAAGTTTTCAAGTTATAATCTCTCATCTGAAACAGACAATAGGATACCTTGGTAATCTCGTCATGAGTGCTGCCTTGGACTTGCGAGAAGATGTGAGAATTTTTCTGTAACAAAATAATAATAATAATCCTAAGGGACTATGAATCCCTTTCCCTATTTTGTAAACAAACATCATTATAATGGGTTACACATCTATCCTAATCTAATCCCCTTCTCTATCACCCAAAACAAAGGAACCCTAAAGGATAATATAATTACACTCTTATACCGTTAATTTTTCTTTTATCTCCTAAACTATATGTGATCCAATTAAAAATGATTATACAAATCAATAAGCCAATTCAAAACGATTATCAAGAACGCTAAATAAAAAAATATTTTTTAGAATTTAAACAACTTAAATCATATCACAAAGCACTTATTTTTTTGTTATCTTGTACAAACTACACTCTGCGACTAATTTATATTACAAAAAATTAAGATTTAAAAAATTAAAATTTAAGGATAAAATTATTTTTTGAGGATTAAATATTTTTATTACAAAAAGTGTTGTCATTATATTTTTAGCAATGAAAATTGGACATTAATGATGAATTATTATCTTTTTGGGACCAAATTGTCTTAAAAAAATAAATCATTTTGAGATCAAATTATTTTGTTCTAAAAGTATATATATATATATATATATTTTTTGGTCCACCCTAAAAATATATTTATTAGTGACATTTTCAAAATTTTGTCGCTAAATGTCTAGTTTTGACTTTCGAGGTGATCTTTTAGCAACTATTCTCATAATTATAGAAATTAGTTTCTAAATGTCTTTTGTAATAAAATTTTCACTTTTAGAGATCAAAAAATTTGATTTTTAAAACTCTTATATACTATAGTGTTAATAGATGTGTGATTGTATGAGTACATTATAAAACTACGTTTTTTTTTTACCCGTTAAATTAAAGTTCAACGGTGATAATTTGTACAAATGTCTATAAATTGGATAACATGAATACAAATTTGAAAATTTAAAAATTATTTTAAATGGAAGGTGCCATTGAATTACAACGAGTAGAAAAAAGAAGCGGCAATTGCGGTTTTGAATTGGGTCCACACGGTTGTCCAATGGTGAGGAGAGGCAACATAGACGATAGATACACCACCGCGTAGTTGACTCGGTAAGACTTGAGATTGTAGGGTGAGCTAAAAGAAAGTATTGTTTTTATTTATCATGTTTAAATGAATAAAAAAATAAAAAGGTAAGAAATTAATATAAGTGAGATTTTTTTTATTATTATTTATATTTTAAGGGGCAATATGTTATAACTAATCAAGTCGTTTCCTTCCTACCAAATATCATTGTCTTTAGTGAGAAATAAAATAAATTTAGCAAGATAAATTTTTTCTCATTATTTTTTATCGTTTCTCATCATATTTCACTCAACTTACAAACTACACACTCAAAAAAAAATAATAATAATAATTATCTTTCTTTTCATTTTTTACCAAATTACTCGTACAAACAGAGTGTAATTCTTTGATTTAATTCTTGATCATGTCAGGCTCTTGCTCTTTGTCTGATGAAAAGTAGTGCATTTTATTAATTCGTGTCTAATCTAACTAGGATTTATAGATGTCTAATCTAAACTTAAAAAGAAATTATGTGTCCTGTGTAACAAAAATATAACAGTAAATCACAAATATATTTTCTGAGATTTACGTAAAATATGAATTGTCTTTTATAATTTTAAAAATTACATCTCAATTCTTTAAGTTTTTAATCATATAACAAATGATTTTTTTTATATTATTAAATCAATTAACAGTTTTTAATATTATTATAAATATATTTTAATTAATAATTTAAATAATTTTATCATTATATAGAACAATAGTTATGAATTTTATTTTTTATTAATTCTATTAATTAAAAAATTATAACAAGAGAGTATTTATAATTTTTTAAATTATAAAGAGTAATTTGTATTTTAAATAAATTATTAATAAAATAAAATAAATAAGGTATAAAAGAGGAAGGAGAATAGACGGAGAGCGTGAAGGAGAGAAAAAATAAATTTAAAAAGATGGCAGGTCAAGATTTTGGCGTCTAATTGGGCCCTAGATTTATGTGTGCGTGTTGGGCGTACAAAGATCATTTTAGTGGAGATATTAATTTTGTATGTTATATAATAAAGTGTTAAAATTAAAATTAATGTATTTTTATAACTTGTATAATAAATGTAATCAATATTAATATTATAACACTAGTTGATATACTAGCGTGTATATTAATTGGTGTGTGTAGTACCACCGTTTAAAAATGTATTAAGAATTTTTTAATTTAAAGAGTGAATGGTGGTATAATAAATATATTAAAATGTGTATTAAAAATATATAAATATATATATAAATAATAAATAATATAAACAGTGCACTAGATCTCACCCCACTAGTGTGCTCTCCCTCAAGTGGCTTGCTACCATTGGCAATGTTACTAATCTGGGCATTATTTGATATAAGCTAGGCCTTGTTTGTCGTCCCTTTAAAAAAGTCAAAAAATTAAAAAGTTACTATCCTATTTAAGTCGTATCATCTTATTTAAATTACATCACCTCAATACCACATCACTTCAAACTCAACTTATATCCAACTCATATTTCATAAAAAGTTAAAAAGTGCATTTATGTAGATCATCTCAAATCAAATAAATGTATTTATTTAAATGAATATATTTATTTGAGTCATATTACGTCTTTTTTTTTTCTTATACATTTTTTTTATAAAAAATTAAAAAATATATTTATTTAGATTATTCCAAATAAACTCTTAATTCTTCTCTTAAGAGTTCCAACTGCAGTAACATTATGTCAATTATCTACAAAGCTAACAAACATCTGACACGTTTTCGTTTAGAAAGAGTTAAAATAGCCTTATTTTTTTTGGCTATTTTAGCCTCGTTTGATTTTTGTTTTTGGCTTTTATGACTTTTGTATGAGAAAAAATATAATGATTATGGTTTGAATGTGACATTTTATCTTGTTAACTTATGTAGTGAATTTTTCCTTTTGTGTTTTTTTAGTCAAAAAGCCAAAACAAAACATAGCTTTGTGTTAGTGAGTCCAGTGTGGATGCTCTAAAGGAGTAAATATTGTCATTAGGAAAAGGTAAATTAAAAATATTTTATTTGAAATTTATTTAAATTGTAAATTATTTTTGTGATTTGAAAAATAATAAATATCTCTTATAAGAATTTTTTATTTAATAGAATTAACTAAAAAAATAAAATTTCAATTGCTTTCGTATACAATAATAAAATTATCTGAATTATTAATTAAAATATATTTCTGACATCAGTAAAATCTGTTAATTGACCTAATAATTTATTTAGGGGTGGGCGTGGGTCGATTGCGGCCACGAAACTTTCAATCCGCCATTTGTCTGCCAGATTGGCGAATTGAAAAAAATCAATCCGTATCCGTCCGCCAATCCGGCGGATGTGAATTGAGCGGATTGGCAGATGGATGTGAATTACAGTAATGGATGCGGATTGGCTTTTATGACTTTTGTATGAAAAAAAATATAATGATTATGGTTTGGATGTGACATTTTATCTTGTTAACTTATGTAGTCAATTTTATTTTTTTGTGTTTTTTTAGTCAAAAAGCCAAAACCAAACATAGCTTTGTGTTAGTGAGTCCAGTGCAGATGCTCTAAAGGAGTAAATATTGTCATTAAGAAAAGGTAAATTAAAAATATTTTATTTGTGATTTATTTAAATTACAAATTATTTTTGTGATTTAAAAAATAATAAATATTTCTTATAAGAATTTTTTATTTAATAGAATTAACTAAAAAAATAAAATTTCAATTGCTTTCGTATACAATAATAAAATTATCTGAATTATTAATTAAAATATATTTCTGACATCAGTAAAATCTGTTAATTGACCTAATAATTTATTTAGGGGTGGGCGTGGGTCGATTGCGGCCACGAAACTTTCAATCCGCCATTTGTCTGCCAGATTGGCGAATTGAAAAAAATCAATCCGTATCCGTCCGCCAATCCGGCGGATGTGAATTGAGCGGATTGGCAGATGGATGTGAATTACAGTAATGGATGCGGATTGGCTTTTATGACTTTTGTATAAAAAAAAATATAATGATTATGGTTTGGATGTGACATTTTGTCTTGTTAACTTATGTGGGTTGGCTTTTCGGCTTTTTTGGCTATTTTAGCCTGGGCTAAAAAGCTTGGTTTGGGAAGGACTTTTTGGCTTTTTGGCTTTTTTGACTTTTTTTGTGAGAGAAGAATGTAATGATTATAGGTTGGATGTGATGTTTTGTTTGTTATGGCTAAAATAGCCTATTTTGTTTTTTGTGGCTAAAATAGCCAAAAAAAAGCTTGAAAAAGCCCTTGCCAAACACAGGCGTAGTCAATTTTATTTTTTTGTGTTTTTTTAGTCAAAAAGCCAAAACCAAACATAGCTTTGTGTTAGTGAGTCCAGTGCAGATGCTCTAAAGGAGTAAATATTGTCATTAAGAAAAGGTAAATTAAAAATATTTTATTTGTGATTTATTTAAATTACAAATTATTTTTGTGATTTAAAAAATAATAAATATTTCTTATAAGAATTTTTTATTTAATAGAATTAACTAAAAAAAATAAAATTTCAATTTCTTTCTTATACAATAATAAAATTATCTGAATTATTAATTAAAATATATTTCTGACATCATTAAAATCTGTTAATTGACTTAATAATTTATTTAGGGGTAGGCGCAAGGTCGATTGTGGCCACGGAACTTTCAATTCGCCATTTGTCCGCCAAATTGGTGAATTGGAAAAAAATCAATCCGCATCCGTCCGCCAATCTGGCGGATGTGGATTGTGCGGATTGGCGGATGGATGCAAATCGGTTTGGTGGTTTAAAATTTTGTAAATTTTTAATATAATTCAACTTATTCACTTCCTCAAAAAAAAAATTTATTGTAATTAATGACTTAAAAAAGTATTACAATCACTGTATGCTTCATCCAAAGAAAGAAAGCTTGAAACTTTAGAATATTATAATCATAGCATGAATTATTCACATATTACAATCACAGCATATCTCATCCACATAGTTCTTAAAATATAAAAATAATTCAAACCATCAAAACCATAAATAGAGCAGTAGTGGAGATTATATACCTCTGTATTGTTACATCTATATCTGTTTTTGAAAATAAAAACCAACTAGCATATATAATCTTTTTTATTTATTATTTTTAGAGTTAGATTTAAAAACTAAAAAATATAGATAAATAATACATTTATTTTTTTAAAATTTAAAAAATATATTCAAGTTAAAAACTCTTTTTCAACAGAACATATTCAACAGAATATTTAAATTTTTTTTCAATTGAAAACACAAACAAAATATCTAAGCAAATTGAAAACACAAAATCTTATAAATTACTAGGAGTGCTCGTGGTTTGACTGTTCGGTTGCGGCCAAAAAAACCTCAAATCTGCCATCCGTCCAAAACTAGGCGAATTGAAAAATATCAATCCGCAACCGTCCGCTCGTCATCACGCATCCGTCCAAAATGTGACAGATCGGTTCGATTCGGTTGGTTTGGATAGATTGATATATCCGTTGCTCACCCCTAAATTTATTGATAAAATAAATAATTTGTTATGAAATTATAAACTTTAAAAAGTATGATATAATTTCAAAAATTATAAGAAATAATTTACCTTTTAAACAAATTTTAGCAAGTAAATTTATAATTTATCCTTAAAAAATTGATACTAACGGGACTTGAGACTAGAATCTTGTAAGCATTTCATCAGAAATTTTCGAAGAGTAGTGGAAAGCCAGTTTTGAAAAGGCCACATCTCATCGAAAGAGAATTTGACTGGCTGGTGTGTCAAGTTTAGTTTTTATAATTTAAATTGTTTATTTTTTAAAATTTATTAAGTAAAATATTTATACAAAAAATTAAAATAATTAAATATTAGTAATTATATGTTTAAATTAAATTTGTATTACAAAAATAAATAGTTATTTTTGAAGTTATATTTGTCGTCTATTATTTTAAAACAAATATAATTCAAATATATAGGTACAGATATCCAATCAATTTGATTTTGAATAATGCTAGGGGTCCAAATGTTTTATAAATATTTTTACTAAATGCCTCACATGGGTATAGAATCCACATAGAACTCACATGGTGTCACACACCCATATGACACATTTAGTAGAAATATTGATAAAACATTTGAGGTTCTTAGCATTTTTCTTTAATTTTTTATATGAATATTGTTGGCTATACGAATGGCAAAATTATGACACTTTGTAATTTTTGTTATGACATTTATATTTAGAAAAAATTATAGTATTTTGTGATGAGTAATGTTAGGGATCCCAAATATTTTATCAACATTTCTACCAAATGTTTCATATGAGTGTGGGACCTACACCCACACATGGTGTCACACACCCATATGACACATTTAGTAGAAATATTGATAAAACATTTGAGGTTCTTAGCATTTTTCTTTTTTATGTTGTTCTGTACTCAAAACGACGTCGTTTTGGCCATTTTTATGTTGTTCTGTACTCAAAACGACGTCGTTTTGGCCATTTTTATGTTGTTCTGTACTCAAAACGACGTCGTTTTGGCCATTTTTATGTTGTTCTGTACTCAAAACGACGTCGTTTTGGCCATTTTTATGTTGTTCTGTACTCAAAACGACGTCGTTTTGGCCATTTTTATGTTGTTCTGTACTCAAAACGACGTCGTTTTGGCCATTTTTATGTTGTTCTGTACTCAAAACGACGTCGTTTTGGCCATTTTTATGTTGTTCTGTACTCAAAACGACGTCGTTTTGGCCATTTTTATGTTGTTCTGTACTCAAAACGACGTCGTTTTGGCCATTTTTATGTTGTTCTGTACTCAAAACGACGTCGTTTTGGCCATTTTTATGTTGTTCTGTACTCAAAACGACGTCGTTTTGGCCATTTTTATGTTGTTCTGTACTCAAAACGACGTCGTTTTGGCCATTTTTATGTTGTTCTGTACTCAAAACGACGTCGTTTTGGCCATTTTTATGTTGTTCTGTACTCAAAACGACGTCGTTTTGGCCATTTTTATGTTGTTCTGTACTCAAAACGACGTCGTTTTGGCCATTTTTATGTTGTTCTGTACTCAAAACGACGTCGTTTTGGCCATTTTTATGTTGTTCTGTACTCAAAACGACGTCGTTTTGGCCATTTTTATGTTGTTCTGTACTCAAAACGACGTCGTTTTGGCCATTTTTATGTTGTTCTGTACTCAAAACGACGTCGTTTTGGCCATTTTTATGTTGTTCTGTACTCAAAACGACGTCGTTTTGGCCATTTTTATGTTGTTCTGTACTCAAAACGACGTCGTTTTGGCCATTTTTATGTTGTTCTGTACTCAAAACGACGTCGTTTTGGCCATTTTTATGTTGTTCTGTACTCAAAACGACGTCGTTTTGGCCATTTTTATGTTGTTCTGTACTCAAAACGACGTCGTTTTGGCCATTTTTATGTTGTTCTGTACTCAAAACGACGTCGTTTTGGCCATTTTTATGTTGTTCTGTACTCAAAACGACGTCGTTTTGGCCATTTTTATGTTGTTCTGTACTCAAAACGACGTCGTTTTGGCCATTTTTATGTTGTTCTGTACTCAAAACGACGTCGTTTTGGCCATTTTTATGTTGTTCTGTACTCAAAACGACGTCGTTTTGGCCATTTTTATGTTGTTCTGTACTCAAAACGACGTCGTTTTGGCCATTTTTATGTTGTTCTGTACTCAAAACGACGTCGTTTTGGCCATTTTTATGTTGTTCTGTACTCAAAACGACGTCGTTTTGGCCATTTTTATGTTGTTCTGTACTCAAAACGACGTCGTTTTGGCCATTTTTATGTTGTTCTGTACTCAAAACGACGTCGTTTTGGCCATTTTTATGTTGTTCTGTACTCAAAACGACGTCGTTTTGGCCATTTTTATGTTGTTCTGTACTCAAAACGACGTCGTTTTGGCCATTTTTATGTTGTTCTGTACTCAAAACGACGTCGTTTTGGCCATTTTTATGTTGTTCTGTACTCAAAACGACGTCGTTTTGGCCATTTTTATGTTGTTCTGTACTCAAAACGACGTCGTTTTGGCCATTTTTATGTTGTTCTGTACTCAAAACGACGTCGTTTTGGCCATTTTTATGTTGTTCTGTACTCAAAACGACGTCGTTTTGGCCATTTTTATGTTGTTCTGTACTCAAAACGACGTCGTTTTGGCCATTTTTATGTTGTTCTGTACTCAAAACGACGTCGTTTTGGCCATTTTTATGTTGTTCTGTACTCAAAACGACGTCGTTTTGGCCATTTTTATGTTGTTCTGTACTCAAAACGACGTCGTTTTGGCCATTTTTATGTTGTTCTGTACTCAAAACGACGTCGTTTTGGCCATTTTTATGTTGTTCTGTACTCAAAACGACGTCGTTTTGGCCATTTTTATGTTGTTCTGTACTCAAAACGACGTCGTTTTGGCCATTTTTATGTTGTTCTGTACTCAAAACGACGTCGTTTTGGCCATTTTTATGTTGTTCTGTACTCAAAACGACGTCGTTTTGGCCATTTTTATGTTGTTCTGTACTCAAAACGACGTCGTTTTGGCCATTTTTATGTTGTTCTGTACTCAAAACGACGTCGTTTTGGCCATTTTTATGTTGTTCTGTACTCAAAACGACGTCGTTTTGGCCATTTTTATGTTGTTCTGTACTCAAAACGACGTCGTTTTGGCCATTTTTATGTTGTTCTGTACTCAAAACGACGTCGTTTTGGCCATTTTTATGTTGTTCTGTACTCAAAACGACGTCGTTTTGGCCATTTTTATGTTGTTCTGTACTCAAAACGACGTCGTTTTGGCCATTTGAGCCACTTTTGAGCCACAAAATTTGAGTTACGACAAGCCAGCTATTGCAGAATTAGTTCATTAAATAGTAAGAAAGCTAATAAATGAAAATTTTCAAATTGTTTTTTTTGGGTATGAATTTTCAGAATTCTATTCATAGAAATCTACACTTTCAATTTTCCAATATTTAAAATCATAGCAGTAATCTTCGAAACATAGTCCTATTTTGGCATAAAATATCTTAATTTAAAAGAGCGTATAGACTTAGTAATCTATTTTATGATTAATTTTGGTGATCCGAACCGTTCACTTTTTAGGACTCGTTTAATAGAATATTAATGTAAAAAATTAAGATAATTGGATATCGATAGTTATATATTTGAATCAAATTTATATTATAAAAAATAGATGGCTATTCTTAAAATCATATTTGCGGTCTATTTTTTTTAAAACAAATATGATTCAAACGTATAGTTACCTATGTCCAATCATCTTATATGATCTTGATTGTTTGTATAAATATTTTATTCAACGAGTCAAAATAAATGGTTTGAATAATCGAAATCAGTCTCAAAATAGATCTACCAAAGCCCAAATACTCTCTCAAATTGGGATGATAACTTGAGATAAGTTATATCCTTTTCAAAAATCCCGTCTCTTAATAATCTCCTAACTTAAAATTCACGAGGTTACTACTTTATGTGGGAAATGAGTTTCGGATTACTTTTGACAGTATCAGACTCAAATCTAGACTTAGGACTCTATCTGGTCTTTCTTTAGGATGTAGTTTCGAGTTACTTTAGTTTCGAGTTACTTTTGACAGTATCAGACTTAAATCAAGACTCAGGACTCTAATCTAGACAGGTGGTAGCAAAAAAAAAAAAAAAATTCCCATTTAATTTTTAATTTTTAAAAATAAATTTAAAAATTTTTAATTTGTGTTTTTAAATTATTAATAATTTTTAAAGATATCCTAATTATTTAATTTTTAATTTTTAAATCCACTTTTGTTTAAAAAAAAATTATACAAAAATCTTTAAAAATTTCATTGAATACAAGAAAATACAAAAATGTAATAAATTTTCATATTTTTTTATTTAATGAATTTTTTTTAATAAAAAATTTCACAAATATTATCCTTTTTAAACGTATTTAAATTAAGTATATCTAAAAAATTAAAAAAATCACTAAAAATTAAAAAAATATACGAAAAACACAGATTCAATTATTAAAAAAATCACTAAAAATTAAAAAAAAATACGAAAAACACAAAAAAAAAAAAACTCTGAAAAGTGGATTCAATTTCCGAAAGCTCATTATCAATTGATAGAAAATCTCTACAGAAAGAATTCATCACTTTCATTACTCACAAGAATTCATCACTTTCGTTACTCACAAAATGTACTTCCACTCAAAAATATCAGCATCTTACCCTCGCATCCAAACTATTGCAAGACTACAACAATCAAACATCCCTCACTTAATAACCAATTTAAAAAAATCTATTAAAAAAAAAGTATAATAATACAATTTTGTATAAACATCCTTCTGCCAACCCACTTTCACAATTTTTATGGGGTTGCAGATGCAGAATTTCCCCCTAGTTAGAACCAAAATCATAATTACATCTTCACTCGCTCTTAAACTTTCATCATGAAGTTATCCTCAGAAAAACAAGAGCAAGGCCACCATCCCTTCACTCCTCATCAGAATAATATTAGGCCATCCGTACATTACCAAACCAGTAGCCAGCCACCTCCCACCAATATTCATGGAACTTTGGAATGTAGGTCAGTTAATTTGATATTTCTTGATTTCAACTAATTACCTTCCAGATATAAGAGTTACTTCAATTCGTTTTCTACAGCTTCTCAGAATTGAGAACGTGAGTTCCCATATGTCTTCCAAGTCTGCTTCCAATATCGCCTGCTTGTACTGCCATCAAATGGAGAACTGTAATAATCAGAAGGTCCTCTAGAAGCTCTGCTTCCATTGCTCTCCTTTTGAGCATTCCTCAATTCCTCCTGAAGATCATAATGTGAACGCTGCAAATTGAAAATGAAAATTAATATTCAGCAACTCATAAAGAACAGAAACAAATCAACAGATAGTGTCATAACTACATTTTTAGACTCAGCACAATGATCGTGATAATCTTTTGTTACTAGAAACAAATTGCAAATAAACCTCAAAACTCAAGAATGTATTTTGAACCAAGCTAAAGAAAACAAGGCCTTTTAGTCATAGCAGAAATAGTTTTTGTACTGCAGCTAGTCGTTTTTAGATAATGCCTTAGTTGGTCTTTTAATGAGGCAATGCCCCCTACAAGACAAGTATCAGAAAAGAGATCCAAATGCAAAAATTATACCATATTTTTATCCTTCTGATTTGAAAATTTTCTTAGGTATTCCATAGAATTTTCCCGTTAAGAAATCAACATTAGACCGTCCAATCTACACAATCATTGTATTATAACCTAAGAAGCACAGACACTTCTAAAAAGGTGGCATGTTGGTGTCGTGTCCATGTCGGACACCGACACTCATCGGACACTTTCCCGCCATGTGTCCAATACTCATCCAAACGTGTCCTATTTTTTTAAATAGAATTTAGACTTGGACACGCTTTAGACACTTTGAGGACACACGTGTCCATTGCTTAAACACATGTGTCTATTAATTAGACACAAACAAAACTAATTATAAGTTTGAACAAAATAACTTAGAAAATAATGATAAAAGAAAAATAATGTCAATTTATAAAAATTAGAGTTATATTGCACTTATATATTGGCTTAGAATGATATATTCATATATATAACATATAATAAATATATAAAATTTTATCTTATGTGCATGTCACCCATGTGTCGTGTCTTGTATTTTTTGAAAATTACCGTGTCGGCGTGTCTGTTGTATTCGTATTGTGTCAAGTGTCCGTGCTTCTTAGGTTAATAACCATTCTTTCTACCACAAGAATGCTTACCAGGAAACATTTATCCCCAGATCCCATCTATTATTCATGAGTCAAGTGTTTAGCATGGAGGTATTAAAGCATTGAGTAGTCAGATTACCGTTTATTCTTCATGTATGCTATATCTGATTGTGTCTGAGATTCACAAGATTGAAAGGACATGAATGGAGAGGATAATGATCCAATTATTTCAGTCTGAAACGATCTGGTGGACTTGTAGTTTATATAAATTTATGTATTCAAGACAATTTGACAGAATGAAAGACCAAAACATGCAGATACACATGATTATGAAAGAACACAATAAGCAGATCAGTTTAAAAACACAGTATGCTAAATAAACTCTAAGGTTCCGGTCCACATCTCACAGAAAACCTCATCAAGTTAAACATATCTTGCTAATAGCATACCTTGGTCGGATCTGAAAGCACAGCATATGCCTCTCCGATCATTTTAAAAAGTCTGTCAGCATCCTTGTGCACTTCATCAGCTATTTCCTTCCAGAGTTGTCCATCATCTCCACTCTCACTTCTTGCCAGGAATTGACCAGCCTATATTAACATAAACTCATTAAAAAGAATGACAAGGATGACAGAACGATAACAAACAACTGAAGAAATCCAAAGACCTTGTCTGGATGATGTCTCAGTGCTGCTTTCCGATATGCCTTTTTTATTTCGGATGCTGCATCAGACGGTTTAATTCCCCTGTAAACAGGAATGACTTTAGAAGCTTACAATACGGAGTTATTAGGTCACAATCACAATGGTAGCCTCAACGACTTCAATCTCACAAAAGTAACGTGACAACTCCACTTGGATACAACAGGAAGAATCATCAGAGTAAGGGTTGAAAGAGATGGCAACATTCTAGATAAAATATACAGTAGAAAGTTAATTCCAGATTTCTCTAGTATGCTCTAATTGTATGTGCTCATGTTTCTAGAAGAAAAAAGAACTACTTGTCAAATTCACATGCATTAAATATAGTTTGCATATTTTAGCACCATTTTTTGGGGGGGATTAAGTTATATAAGTAAAAGATCGTTAACTAATAGTGCCAAAAGGGGGACAACCACTAATGCATAGTACATGATATATATTGTACAAAAAGAAACTGTCATCATACGCTGATAACTGACTATAGGAATTAGAAAAAAATTAGATTTAGGAACATCCCATGCTGCTGGCCCAGCTAGAATTAAATTTGTACACCTGACACTCAAGCCGAAAAACGAGTTAATTACTAGATTTCTTTTTTATTTCAATAAAAAACTTACAAAGAAATGGTTGATTATGCAAAATGTGCTTATATATTTTGTTTGTAACATCTTTTCAACACCAGACATCATTTGCAATTAACACGCATAAAAATATTATCTGAAAATGAATGAAAAGATAAACTTAAATAATGGGGCAGAATAAGGAACTTTTCAAGCCTGATTCCAAAATGCTAAAATTCATCAAAAAGTGTGTGAAAATCAAATATGAAAAATCTAGATACATCAGTCACAACTTAATGTAAACTACCAAAATAAAAATAAAAATACGAAATTTTATAATGTATCAATATGCAATCAAAATCTATGTAATAAATCAAGTTCCATAACAGAAATCCAAGTCCATGGAAATAAAATATATCATAAGGAAACACAAATGCAGAGGACTTACAGAATGAGGTAATGATCCAAGGAGATTCCCTTTTTAGCCTTTTCTTCCACTGAGGAAAGGCGGCGATGAGCTTGTCTTAATTCTTTAACATTGCCGCCAGCTGATCCGTCTGGTGAGCCACACTGTTGAACCTTTTCTTGTGATTGCTTTTCAAGAAGAGAGATCAGTCTATGAAGGTCACTGGCTGCTTGTTCATAGTCTCTAATTGTTTCATGTAAGGTGGCTCTTCTAGAAACTGCCTGCACGAGAACCGGGCCAATCAGGCACAGAATTACCAATAAAGAGAAGCTTACAAAAGGAAGGGGTTTGGAAAAAAATCCATGTAGAAAAGAGAAATTGATAATGCTCATAACTATATCATGCGGAGAATATAGCAACCTACTCAAATCTCTTGTGACAAAACACCACACATGAATGAGAATAAACAAAAAAAGCCTACACTTGAGGAGTTATTAGCAGCAGGCAAAGGTTCAAAATGCTGAAATGGCTATAAAAGTTTATTAAGTAAAAATCATGCCATTGCCCAGTGCTGAATCCTATAACACAGGCAGCTAGTAGAGGTGGACTTGAATAGGCATAAGAAGAAGAAACGGAAAAGAGAGAAATAAAACAACGACAGAAACAGAAAAGAGAATGAAAACGACGATAGAAACAGAAACAAGAACAGTAAGAACAATAAAAACGAAAATTAAAGAGAATCATTTGATAACCTCTTCCAACAAAACAAAAAATAAGATAACACCCCGCATAGTACACACTTTAAAGGCCAACCTTTGAGTAACTTCCATCAAGAGCTATGGCCAGACTACAGTCGGCAATAGCATCAGCAATTTGGCCCAGAGATTGGTGTGCAGCAGCACGGTTGCAAAAACAAATGGCCGCAAAAGGACGTGATTCGATACTGCTTGATACCACGGCAGTGTAATGCTCCACTGCTTCTGTATGCCTCCCAGACTGAAATGCTTCATTCCCTGCATTCTGCAGTCAAGACATTTGGTAAAAAAATTTATATTCCATGCAGAGAAGGCTTGTATAGAGCCCTCATAGGAGTTTATATTCCCTGCATTCTTCTATAGACAATTGGTAATAAAATTTATGTGAGGCTCTATAGACAATTGGTAATAAATTTATATTCCATGCAGAGAATCGGTAATAAAATTTACGGCTCGTATCTCACTCATAGTTGCACAAAGCGGGGATGAGGGCAGCAGAGCAAGGGCTCTATAGAAGAGTAAGGTTGGAAGAGAGCGGGGAGTGAGGCCCCCCTAGGAGTTTCTTGCTCCTAAGATCTCACTTTTCCACAACCAATTTTATTCTTTCGATATTCTTTTAATGCGTTCCGCCACTGAAACAGCACTACTCTTTGTCGGCTCCTAGCCATGGTTATCAGAATCCCGATCCGGATCTTACGATCCTACGATCTTACGATCCATTTGAGTACAATTGATTCGGATCATGTAAAAAACTCCTTATAGGTCCTAGTAGTGGGATCTTATAGGATCGTGGAATCCCGATCCAAATCCGATCCTATCCGATCCAATTTATAAGCCTTGTTTTGTATTATATGACATATTTTGTTATAAATTTTATGTTTGTTGTCTAAATACCAATTTATGTCGTCAAAATAAATAATAAAAATTAAGTAGTATTGAATCAAATAGACTAAGAAAAACAAACTATGAAACAAACATTCAAATATTGTGGTAATTTAAAAAAATTAAATAGTCAGAAAAACAAACTTAGCTTTAGCGGAGTTTAAGAATGGTAAGATGATTGCAACTTTATCCCAATTTCTGAAGAAATTATTTTTGTGACTCGAATCCGCTCCACCAGGGATGTTAACGACAAACCTTATCATTCGACTAAGCTAATCTTTTGAGTTCTTAATCTATTTTCATTTCCAATTTTGTTAAATATTTTTTCTTCACTTTTTATGCATTATTGTACATTGTAAAGTATTTTGTTATAGATTCTTCTTCTTCACCTTCTTTTTTGATAAAATACAGAACTTTTACCATCGGGTTTTCTATTGCATAATATTATATGTACATTTCACATAGGTCATGTTTGATTCACTTCACTATTAGTGAAGCATTAATAATCCTATTAAATTAGTGTGGTGTTAACTATTCCACCCCTACCCCATTACTAATAATCCTACAAATTTGTTGGATTAATTATCCATTGGATTAATAATCCTAAACCAAAGTGTCAAAACAAACATAGGATAATTGGGCCCACGGATTAATAATCCCAATCCCATGCTTTAATCCCTCTAATCAAACATGCCCATAGAGTATTATATTTTTCACAATATCTTCACTTCTTTTTAATAAAATGTAGGTTCATTTTGTGTATACTTTATAAGAAATATTTATTTAAATTAAATTATTATGTAATTTGTCTTTTTCGGTAGGATCTTACGATTCTCGATCCGATTCTACGATCTGATCCTATAAACACCTCCAACGATCCAACGTAGGATCCTGATTTTAACAACCTTGCTCCTAGCACTCGTCCCTTGTCTGCTCGCCGAGTGAGTCCCTCACATTTTAGATTCCATCATCTAGTTTGTGGGTTTTTAATATCTTTTCTGGTTTGATTTTGTCCTTTTAAGCAAGGTTGTTAAAATTGGGATCCCACATTGGATCGTTAGAGGTGTTTATAGAATCGGATTGAGAATCGTAAGATCCTATTGAAAAAGGCAAATTACGTAATAATTTAATTTAAATAAACATTTCTTAAAAGGTATACACAAAATAAGCCTATATTCTACTAAAAAGAAGTGAAGATACTGTGAAACATATAATACTCATGTAAAATGTAAATATAATATTACATAATAGAAAACTCGATAGTAAAAGTTTTGCATTTCATTAAAAAAGAAGGTGAAGAAGAAGAATTTTATAACATAATACTTACAATATGCATAAAAAGTGAAGAAACAATATGTAACAGAGTCGGATATGAAAATAAATTGAGAAGTTAAAAGAGCGGCTTAACTGAATGATAAGGTTTGTCATTAGAATCCCTTGTGGAGCGGGTTCAAGTCACAAAAATTGTCTCTCCAAAAATTAGGGTAAAGTTGCAATCAATTTACCCTTCTTAGACCCCACTAAAGCTAAGTTTGTTTTCTAGACTACTAAGTTTTCTTAAATTGGTATTATATTTTTTTGGGTGAATAAAATTGGTATTATATTAAATGTTTGTTTCCTAGTTTGTTTATTAAATTCAAACTATTTTTTTTTAATATTAATTTGGAGTACATAAATTGATATTTAGATAACAAATATAAAATTTACAATAAAATAGATTATACAATCCAAAACAAGGCTTACAAATTGGATCGGATAGGATCGGGTTCGGATCGAGATTCCACGGTCCTATAAGATCCCATTACTAGGAGATCCTACCTATAAGGGATTTTTTACACGATCCGGATTGATTGTGCCCAAATGGATCGTAAGATCGTAGGATCGTAAGATCCGGATCGGGATTCTGATAACCATGCTTTTAAGGTATATATATCTAGTAGTAGTAAATGCTATATGCACAAAGTATTATGAATGACATCTAAGATTCTAAATCACATGTTTAGAGGGTGTCATTATCCCACTAAGCAATATAGGATCATGGTTCAAACTCACAGTGACAAAATGAACTAAAAAGAATAGCCACCAGAATACCTTGCGGTGTAAAAGTTCACGAACAGTGACAGCAAATGGAATTGATGACTCCCGAGTGCTGCTTCCATGCCTAAATAATAAATAAACAACATATTCAAACTGAAGACGAGTATGTCCTATTTGAACAGAAGACCAGTAATAGTTGCATATGATGAAAATTATGTATTACCTGTCTTCAGTAGATCTCAATAGCTCTTGCTTTTCTAGCAAATCAAGAGCCTCATCAAGTCTTCCAAGATAAAAGTAGGACTTGGATATCAGAAGCCACCTCCACAGCTTTATAGATGAGTTCTTGTATTCAAGACCATCCACATTCACTAAGTTGTTATCACCAGTTACCATTGCAAAATTCTTTTCAGCAAAAACGAGAGTCTGCTCACAGAGTTGAATCACCTCTTCATACCTTTGAAGCTGTTAAATGCCACACAAAATAAAGCCAATGCTGAGACCAAGATTCAGACATACAAATTAAAGTTTCAACAAATAGGAGTTTATTGATTTCACGGCTTAATGAAATCAACTAATGAAAAAAATGAAAAATGAATCATGTAAGTTGTTATACAGTACAGACCATAAGAAGAGCCTCTCCTTTCATTTCAAGTAATTTCTCTGAGTAAGAACTTATTGACAAGACTTGGGAAATTATTTCCAAAGCACTATTTGCTGCATTGGAAGTTCTCTCTCGTAAAAGTTCGGCACACTGATTCATACATTTGGCCACTTTCTGCCAGTAAGGAAGATCACACAGTTAGGCACAGCATTATCTAAGTACTAAATCCACAGAGAGAAGAAAACATTTGTCCATGTATATATAACTTTCATAAATCACAAGGGAAAAAAAAAATGATTAACCATGGTAAAAAAAATTCAGGATTAACTCAAAATGAATTCTAAACTGCAAAATACAGATTGGAATTTTCCAGATCTCATATCCAAACTCTTTAAAAACTAGTAAGGCAGAAGAACAAAAGGAAAGTTTAGTGTCAAAAGTCTCAATGTAGTATAAAACCAAATCAACATAAGGATTACCTAAAAGTACATAGATATATCATATATTTCTTACTTCTATTCCATGTACAGTGCTAGTGACTGATCCTATATTTCATGATGAGACAAAGCACTTTATATCCAAGAGTATACCAAATTTAATTCTCTTTCAAATAGGGGTCCAGCTACGTGCAATATTTTTGCAATTCTATGCAAGCATAACAACTATATCCCTATTTAATATCTAAAAAATAACTAATTCCTAGAAGAAAGGAAAAAAAAAAAAAAAAAAAAAGGTAGCAATTTCAGTATGAGTACATAGTTTATCTTGGAACCTGAATAGATGAGGCTTTAAAGTATAACAAGTATGTTCCAAATTTCAGGAAAATCTCAATTCACTGAAATGAGAAATAACTTGGGCATCAATGCATCAACCATGTCTGCCCAACTTGGCTTAAATGAGAGTGTTATGTACACAAGGAGCACAGAACCATGGACCGACACCAAAAAAACAGTTTCTAACAGATACTTATGGTGCTGTTTGGAATAGGTCAGAACAGATTTTTTGTGGGTATTACTTGGGTTCAATAAGATGATCCCCAGTTTGGCACACCAAAACCTTGATATGTTATGGTTCTTCGTGCCCCTCATCCCCTCCCCCTCCTTTCTCCAACATGTGCCATAGAAACTTATTTTTGTATCTATTTCTTGTTCTATTTTGTGTTTCACAAGGCCAAAAAAAAAAAAACCTTTAAGCTATGGAATGGTCACTTAAAGGAACAGCACTGAGGGGTTTTTTATCCCCCCCTTCTAGATCAAATTAAATTAATCTATTCTCTTTGATATCAATCTCCTAATCCAACAGATGTTCAATGGATTTTTCTTTCACGGTATCATTTGTATTGACAAAGAAATTAATTGAAAAGATGGTTTCCAAAGATAACATTTTTTTGGTAAACAAAAGAATTTTTCAGGGAGTGAAATTTGTTTTGAAAAAAAACTAAAAATAAAACGCCTTTTTTGTTCCAAATGTTTTAATCTATTTCACTTTTATCAAAACAAAAACAACATACCAAACAAGTTTTTGTTACCATTTTCCAATAGAAATAAAAGCAAAAACAAAAAAAACAGAAAACGAAAACATTACAAATAACCCCTAATAGAGCAACGCCAACAATGTTAAAGATCAAATGCGGTACCTGAGCGTTTTGTAGGCCATTGGCTGCTTCTATTATAATTCTACGGTCCAAACAAACATGACTCCCTGATTCTACGCACTTGCTGAAATATTGGAGTGCATCTTCAACTTCCCCCAGCGCAAGATGACAACTAGAAAACATAATAAAATCAACAACTTATCAAAAACCAATAATAATAACGATAACAAAATACCTAATTTGTATGTCAAGTCTCTCACAATGGCAACAACACTAAAAGAAATCCATGCAACAACTGAATAGAATATCTAAAATGGAGCAACAGTATAGAATATCTAACGTGGACAACTATTGACTTCAATTCAACATGCAAAAATAAATATAAATAAGCAATCAATCAAACATAAATTAGTTAAATAACGGATAAGATGCTTGATATAAAGTATTCATAATCTCCAAATTAAATATGGTCATTTTAGGATATTCTTTAAAAAAAAAAATACAGATAACTCCTTGTCAAACTACAAAAAAATGAAAAAAGTGTAAACCCACAAAAATTTGATTTGTCAGGAAGGCACAATTCTTTTACATATTAAAAATTAAATAAAAAAACTAATGCTTTTAAGAACTCTAGACAGAATTTCAGATTTTCAAGAAACAAGAAAGAAAAGTCGCATCACCAGTTCCCATTTCTCTCGCTGTGACAATGATAGAAATGCAACAAAAGTTCCAGATTTTCATCTCTCATTTCCCTGTATCTAGACAGACAAGATTCCCCTCTTTCCCAAACTATAACCTCCGATGTACCCAAAAAGAAATCTTTTGGGGCACAGAACTTTCCAATCCACCACATTACCAGGGGCTTGAAGCAAAACTGTTTGCATCACCGGTATATTTGTCCCAGGTGGTACTCAAAAACCAACGAAGAGGCATTGAGACGAGTTCCATCACTGAAAACAAGTCTTTTGGACCAGATTACTAAAATATTTCTGCATGGTAGATCTCATCTTCCAACTGCTAAATATGATTCATGTAACGCTTAACACACAGCCACCTCAGCCATAAGTTGACTAGGCTCCATCTACTCTTCCAAGCTTGGGATTTCTCCCAATCCAGGTTTACATTTACCCCAGATGGCAAATCCAAAAACAATCCCCCTTTTAGATGTTTCAGATAGCACTGTACATAGCTTTTATTAATTTCCAGTCAGTTACCATGATATTTTTCAGGATTAAAATGAAGTCTGGGACAATATTTCTGTTAGAATTTACCTACACCTACCACCACCTTTACCTACACCTACCACCACCTACTACCACACCTACTACACCTACCACCAATTTACCCTCACCTACTCCTCACCTACTACCCAAACCCTCTCCTATATAATGAGTCACTCTGATTTGTAATATAAGATATAAGAAATTAATCAATACATCAATCAATAATACATAAATTGTTACAATTTCTGTGTTCAAGAGACCCCGATATTTCTAAACAATATCTTCCTCGTTACCTCCTTCCGCTAGTACTTAGTAGATATGATCATCAAGTGATTTGTCATTACATGCCCCCAAAACAATTAGGCATAAAATTCAGACCTAGTCGATTTTGCACACAAAATATGAGAGAGCATAAAATAAAGTCTTACTTTGCAGCTCTAATTTGGACTTTGTGAAAGGTGGGATCCAATGAAGCAGCCATCATACAGTCCCCTAGGGCTTCCCTCATCCTTCCACGAGACATCCGTGCAGCAGCACGGTTGCTATAACACAGCACAAGTGGCTCAACACAGCATCCTGACTTCTCACTATGAAGGACGCAGTTTATACCCTTTGTGTAAAATTCCTCAGCTTCAGACCTATACCCTTTCTCATAAGCTTGATTTCCCCTGATAAAAATCGTAACTTTCAAACATGAGTAACAACTTGATGCGTTCAAAGTAAAGATACAATCATAGCAGCAGAACCAATTGTGTAACGGCAATTACAGATATAATATTTGAAAACTAATGCAAAAATCTAGAAAACAAACAAAGAAAAAGAAAAAGTAGTTTCAAAAGCTCATGAACTACTATGATGAAAGAAGCACCTAATTCGCCACTTCTCACAGGCTTCCAGAGTTGCAGCAGTGGACCCCTTGTCATGTTCTTCACCTCCTTTAGATTTGTTCTCCCCCTTCCTTTGAGAACTAATTATATCCCCTTCTTTATCCTGTGCCCATATCCGATGTAAATAACCACTATCAAGAGGTGAAGATTGGACAGAGGAAGATACAGTGTCAACTTTTTGACTTGGAGTGGTACAATTTGGACCATGACCAACTTTCATCCTATATTTCTTTAGGTTTTGGCGCTTCGTCACTGAAAAGTTATCTTGTGCAGAGGACACAGAGAAGGTAAAATTTCTCACACTGATATCTTCTACACTTGAGGCAAAACAAAATTGCTTTACACACTCACTTTCTTCCCTCTTCCTGTCTGAATTGACACTATCTTCCGCAACACCACCACCCCTGTTAATGGTTTTCTGTTCAGATTTGAAATTACTGCATTCAGTTTCAGCTTCTTCTAAAGAAGAATGAGCAACAAATCTTTCATAATGATTCTTGGAAACTTCTTCATGTTTCCCTCTACATTTTTTGTCATCTTCACTGGTATTAGGTCCTTCTCTTGCAGCTGCCAAATCTTCATCACTTGCACATGTAGAACTTGTTGCATTCACAGCGGAGGGTGCACAACTGTTACCATGATAGGGAGAAAAATCCATGGGTGAATAGCATGCAGGAGAGTCTGGGTTTTGTTGGGAGCCTTCTTTTGACACACAATTTTGCCTAGATTGCTGCTGAACTGGAATAGCCCGCCTCAACTTTCTCCTCGTCTTCTTCCCTGTCTTGTCCTTGATTGAAATACTCTTTTCACAAAATTCTAACTTTTTATTTAACCCGTTATACAGATTTGCTGTAAATGAAAAAGATGCATCCCTATTCAATGTTCTAAAGTCTGTAGTGGATGCCCCTAATCCAACTGGCGTGCTTGTGAAGCTGAATTTATCCTTATTCTCAAATCTGCCCATAGAAGGTACTTCAAAGCCAAGCCCACTGGATGAAAATAAAGACTGGTTAGAGGTTTTATTCAGGTTGGTATCATCGTTGAGTTGATCTTGAGGTCCATCAGAGATTTTACCTAGACCTGCCTGAAAAGTAAATGGTTTTGGAGTAGAGGTACTGACAGAAGGGCCATTGGAGCTCTTCTCATCGACATTTGCTGGCTGTTTCTCCTCCCAAGAACTTCCAAAAGGACACCCCAGTTTTATTCCATCGAAAACTCCTAGCCCACTTGTGTTTTTATCCTTTTCGGTTGGCATAACATGTCGCTCACCTCCACCAAAAGAGCCAGCAGCATAAATACTACTTGAAAATACAAAGACATTCTCGTCAATGGTTCTAAAGTTGACTCCTTCCGTCTTCTCAACAGCACTGGCATTCCCAGGACCTTTCAAATTTGCATCCTTGACCTGCTCATATGAAGTAGTTCTTGCTTTTCCTGTACAAAAACCAGGGGGGCTTTTGTCACTTCCAAACACAAAGACATGATTAGAACTGCCGTAAGAGTTAATATTAGGATCTTCAGCGTTGTCTGAACATTCAATCTTTCCACAATCATCAACAGTCAATTTCTTCATCTCATCTGAGAGTTTGTGTGATGTGCTTGTCCCAGAAGCACTGGTGCTACTAACACTACTTCCAAATACAAAATTGTCTTTATTATTTACAACAGAACCTACTTCAATATCTACTTTCATCTTTCCAACATCCTCAAAGTCTGATTTCCCAGAACTTTCACTGGATTCTCTCTTTTGGAAATCTGAAATTGATGATGAACTCTTCAAAGAAGCACTAAAATTAAAACGAACATTATCAGACAGCCCCAATTGTGCTCCAAGTTTCATCTTCTGGCTGCCAATTGGTACTGATTTTCCTCCATTTTCATTAGATTCACTTTTCACCGAATCGAAGTTTGATGTCAGTTCACTCCAATTACCACCAAGCACAAAACTTGTATTATCTAATTTCCCAAAATCTAATTTCATCTTCCCGCTTACATCAGAAGCCGATTTCTCAACATTTTCATGAGATTCTTTCTTTTTCAAATTTGAATTTGACATTAAATCTCCACTAAAAACAAAACACTGATCATCTAGCTTCCTGAACTCTGCCTTATTCTCTTCTTTCATCGTCCCCCCTCCCTCGCCAAAAATTTCCACATTTACACTGGGTTCTCTTGCTTCAAAATTTGAACTGGATACTGAAGTGGTAGGTTTGGAGCCAAATTGCACACTGTCAAATTTCCTAAACTCATCGGCATGCATTTGCCCCTCACTTCCATTAGATGCTCTCTGTTCTGAATTTTTATTTGAAACTGAATTACTCTTTTTGGCACCAAACACAAAACCCTCATAATTGAGTTCCCCAAACTCATCAGCACCCAACTGTTGCACATTTCCACTGGATGGTCTCCTTTCCAAGTCCGAATTCGTTAAAGAACTACTCTTATTAGCACCAAACACAAATCCCACATCGGCACCCAATTCTCCCACACCTCCACTAGATTCTTTATGCTCTGAATGTGAATTCGAATCCGAATTACTCTTTTTGGCACCAAACACAAAACCCCCATAATTGAGTTCCCCAAACTCATCAGCACCCAACTGTTGCACATTTCCACTGGATGGTCTCCTTTCCAAGTCCGAATTCGTTAAAGAACTACTCTTATTAGCACCAAACACAAATCCCACATCGGCACCCAATTCTCCCACACCTCCACTAGATTCTTTATGCTCTGAATGTGAATTCGAATCCGAATTACTCTTTTTGGCACCAAACACAAAACCCCCATAATTGAGTTCCCCAAACTCATCAGCACCCAACTGTTGCACATTTCCACTGGATGGTCTCCTTTCCAAGTCCGAATTCGTTAAAGAACTACTCTTATTAGCACCAAACACAAATCCCACATCGGCACCCAATTCTCCCACACCTCCACTAGATTCTTTATGCTCTGAATGTAAATTCGAATCCCAATTACTCTTATTGACACCAAACACAAAACCCACATTATTGAAGCTCCCAAACCCTTCTGCACTTCCAGTACATTGTTCCTTTTCCGAATTCAAATTCGACATCAAACTGTTCTTATGTGAACCAAACACAAAATCCACATCCCCAACCAAAGAATTGAACCCATTTGATGAACTACTAGTAGCATTGTTAACTTGATTAGAATTCTCCAAAACAGACTGAAAAGGTTTCAAACCCGAATTATTTGAAGACTTCCCTTGCTGAGAACCCTTCTGTCTCCTAATCTTCACAAGCCTCGGCTTCGAACGCCCCGAAACTGCAGAAGAATTCGACTTCTCTGAACTCATTCGCGGCACAAAAGGCAAAGAGAAGCCAAGGTTCGAACTTTGATGCTGCTCGGGGAGATTCGAGCCCGAATCGAAAGGGAAGAGTGGGTTAGGGTTAGGGTTTTGCGGAGTGAACGATTGTTGTTGTTTTGGTTGCATTTGGGGTGGGGAAGTGAGGGGAGATTGGACATCCATGACCGCCGGAGACATCACCGGCCAGAGGTCATGAAATTGTCCGGAAAAGTGAGTCGGTGCCCGAGAATTTGGGGGATCAGATTAGGGATTTTTGGTTTGGTGTATAGCTTTTATTTGCTTAGTTTTGAAGTGAGAGAGACAGAGAGAGAGAGAGAGAGAGCGAGAGACAGTGAGATTTATATGAGGAAGCTAGTAGGACCTCCTTCGACACTAGCGTTTAAGTTTTGGGAATTTTTTTTTTTAAAAATACTATCAATTAGTTTTCTCCTAATTTTATTTGAATCCTATAATTAATTTTTTTTAAAAAAAATTCCAATATTTATAATCATATTTTTATTCTAATTTTATCGGTTTTAAATTATTTTCTTTAATTGTAAAAATTTAGAGAAATCTCTAAATAAAAAGCATAATGAGATTAAAAGAGTTATGACATTCGATTCATCAGTTTATATAATTTTATATTTTTTAAAATATATTTGGTAATAAGTCACATGAAAAATACTTGAAGAGATAAATATTAAGCTTTTTTAGGATTCAAAAAACTAGTATGTAAAGTTATTTAAGATTTAGGATTTAAAATTATAAAATTTTAAAAAAAAAAATTGATGTAATAATAAACTTGTTTCCCTTTATATAAAACTTATTTCCGTTATTTACCAAATATATTTAACAAGCTTTTTTGAATTGTTTACCAAATGTAAGATAATAAAAAAACAATAAATCGTCTGCCATAATGTTTATTCAAATTGGTTATACTTTTGTTTAATATAATTTGTAAACTTATATAATATAAAAATAATATTTTAAATAAATTAAAATTGATTATAAAAATATAATTCATACTTTAATGTAAATTTGTAAAAGTAGAATTAAACACACCATTATGAAAATTCAAACCTTTTTTTTTTTTAAACAAGTTATCAAAAATAAAATGTAGTTGTCTACATTAAAATATGATAGTGCTCAAGGGAGGAATAAGTAGAGCATTAATTTCCCTTAAACTTTTATGACTATTTGGTTTTTTTTAAAAGCAAAATAACAAGAAGTGTGATATCCACGATTATTTTTACATTAGAAGATGATTTGAAATCATTTCATCTTGGGAAAAAAATGTGAAATTTCTTATTTTGAAAGTGAGACACCTAAGAGAGAGAAATTTGATCAATCCCAAATCTAGACCTATAGTTTTAGAACTGAGTAATTTCTTAGTGGTTTAGGAAAATAAGAAGGAAACAGATACATATTAGTAAAGGAAAAAAAAAAACCATTTTTTGTTTAATTACCCATTAAAAGAAAATTGCAAAACTTTGTAGCCTGTCTTCTTCTTCCTTAACTGACTGCATGAAACTATTCTGCAAGTTAGTTACATTTCAATAACACTATTATTTCACCCATTCAAAAGTTTCTTTCAACAATTTGCATGCAAGTTATATCAATCCATATGTAGATTACATGAGAACATATCAAACTGTTCCTCCTTTTATTTTTTAGAACATAGGTGACACGGCAAACAGTTTTCTTCTAATTTTCACTTACGCTGTGTTTGGTTGGGGAATTTGGGAAGGGAAATAGAAAGGGAAATGGAAATGAAAGGAAAAGGAGAAAGAATTAATAGAATTCCAAATCCCAATTATGTTTGGTTGTGTTGGTTATAAAATAAAATTGATATCCTAAAAGGTCTCCTATTTCTTTATTTATTTCTCGCCCCCTTTCTTTTCCCATATATTTTTTATTATAACCAAACATAAATAGGATTACATTTCTCATTCCTTTTCCAAATTCCACCCCCAAAAACCCCAACCAAACACAGCATTAAGCAACCTACAAATTAGAACCTGGTTCTATGATTACACTTCCCCTCTTCTCATGACTGACCAAGTCTTCATGTCAAACAAACAAAACAACCTTCACATTCACTTGAAAGCCACAAGCCCAAAAAAAAAAAAAAAAAAAAAAACTGTAAACCTCAAATCTGATATGAGCTTCGTTGGTTCTGATTATGATGGGGCAACGGCAGATGATTTCAACTTTTTTGGTGGTGGGTTTCCTCCCGACAAAACCACATAGGAATAGAAGCATAGCATTGCAGCACTGACACAAATAAAGATCAGAAGACCGTTTTAGCAAGATATAGCTCATGACGGAAAGTAACTAAACTTCGTCAATAGAAGCACTGAGAGGTATTTAAGTACCTAATGGCAGCATAAAAGCCTGTTGGGAACAGTTTCTTTGTCTGCAATCACAATATCATTCTTACAGTTAAATATAAAGAATAAGCTAGCCAATGAGGGAAAATAATGTAGTGGTGATGAGATAAACTACCATAGAGTAGGCCTGAAAGTTCTTCCAAAGAAGTGCCACAGCAATTACTGCAAGATCAGAAATAGAACATCCAAACGAAGAGAAATGACAATCAACATAAATTTATAAAACACTTATCTTGATTGTTTTTACAATGCACATGGAAGTCAAGCACACCGGTTACTAGAACATGTAAATGATGGAAAATCATTGGCCTTGTAACTCTGTATTTTCACTACTAGAAAAAGAGGCATTTGACACGGAACAATTTGCGACGGTTTAAGTGCCGTCATGACATTTATAGTTTTTGCGATGGAAAAAATTAGCCCGTGACAAAAAGTAAGGTTATATGCGACGGTAAGTTAAACGTGGCAAAATTTTTCTGGTTTTAAATTTTTTTTCCTTTTTTGCGACGGAAAACATCAGTTGCCATAAGTAGGTTAGGCGGTCACAAATAGTTTGCGACTGCTGTTTTGCGGTCGCAAAAAGTATTTGTCACCCCCCACATTCGTGATCTTCATTGCCGTTGCCTGAGCCGTCGCAAAAGGTCTTTTGTGACTGTATTTCTATTATTTGCAACGGCTTGTAACGGTCGCCAAAAATACTTTTTTAATAGTGATTCGATCAATTTAATTTTTGATATAAAAAATCTTCTTTATAATGCCTTACAAAATAAACAACTAAGATTGTCGAGATGAGATAAACTGAACTGGATGTTCAGTGGCTTTTATAAAATTATCCCATATTATAAATTTATAATAACCAACGAGGATGATTGGCAGCAATCTAAGAGCATCTCCAACAATCTTTCTTAATTTTTTTTTTCTTAAATTTTAGCTAAAAAGTACAATTTCAATTTTAAGGGGGAAATTATTCAATAATCTCGAAACATCAAGTGGCCATACTCGAAGCTAATCACCAATTACTTAACCCTATGTTGTTTTTCCATCCCCAACATAAATTGTGGGTCCCTATCTCTCTCTACCAATCAAAACCTTATGAAGTACCGCGTGTTCATATTCTGAAAATACTGAATAATCACCCATTTTAAGGACCCAATTTTTCAATTGTCATTGCCAACAATATTCCTTACATTTTCTCTATATATTTCAAGTATGCTTTTTATTAAACATATTTTTCCAAACTCTCTTCTCTCTCCTCCATCATTTGAGAAAAAGATGAGGGATGAAAGAGAAAAATATATATATTTTTTAATTATAGAGAGCGATTCAATATGTGAAATAGCGACGTGAGTAAAGGAAATTATTGAAGACATGAGGATACCTGGCCAAAAGTCCAAGCCTCTCTTTCATCAAGGATATATAAATTTGTTTATATTTTTTATAGACAATTTTAGTAACTATTTTTATATTTCAAATATTAAAATTATATAATTTTTTAGGACAAATTTCACTTTACCCTCTTGTGATTTGAGTCGGATGCGATTTACTCCATGACATTTAGAAATCACTATATAACCCCCTTGTGGTTACTAGTCTGAAGTGCACAATTAACATTTCCGTTCAATATAAAAGACTGTGAAACCCACGCTCCTCTGTGCAGAGTAAGTCAATTTTTAAGACGAAAATACTTTTTTTGTATCTTTAAATTTACCAAAGATGCCATTATTTTTTCCCTCTCCTTATTTCTATTGTTTCTCTTTCTACTCTACAATTAAATAATAGCACTCATATATATATATATATACATAGAAAATACTCCCTCCATCCCAAAATATTAATTTTTTGCAATTTCTCTCCCTTGTGGTTGCATAGAAAACGCAGGAATCTGACAACTTTACTGACTCAATTGAACTAAGCTGATTCAGTTTAGTGGGTTTTTTCTCGGAAACTATGAAGCTTCGATTTCCTTTGTTTTTTTTTAAAAAATTTTTTATATAATAAATTTGTGGAAATGGGTTGGTTCAAAATCTAGTATTTATTTGTGTACTTTGTGATTGATGCTTACATAGTAATTTGGAGTTTGCTATGAGCTGACTGTTCTTTTGGTTAATAGTTTGGAGTTGCAAGATATTGATAGATACAATGTCAATGGGTGATGAGCCACTGTACCCAATAGCTGTTCTGATAGATGAGCTTAAGAATGATGACATTCAACTTCGGTTGAATTCTATTCGGAGGCTGTTAACAATTGCACGTGCTCTTGGGGAGGAGCGGACGCGCAAGGAATTAATTCCATTTCTGAGCGAAAACAACGATGACGATGATGAAGTGCTTCTTGCTATGGCAGAAGAGTTGGGTGTGTTTATTCCTTATGTTGGCGGAGTGGAGCATGCACATGTTTTGCTCCCGCCTTTGGAAACTCTTTGCACTGTTGAGGAAACCTGTGTGAGGGACAAAGCTGTTGAGTCATTGTGTAGAATTGGATCTCAGATGAGGGAGAGTGATTTGGTTGACTGGTTTATTCCACTGGTCAAGGTTAGATTTTGCTATGGTATTTTTTTTTTTTCTCTTTCTGTTACTTTCTACTGCTGTTACAAGTACGTTCATCTAGAAGAACATTTTATGTGTCTGCATGTCTAAGTGTTCTCAAAAAGCTCTGAGCCCACATTGAATTGTTAACGTCATGGTTACCACAACAAAAAATCTACCTGTTACATTGTTGTTCTCTTTATTATTGGCTACTCTACAGCGTGATGCCATGATGGTGTTATTTTGGAAAATGGAAGTGTACATTTTGCTAGCTTGAAATATGCATGTTGCTCCTTTAGGTTTCCTCTGGATTTATTTTAATTATGGGATTGCTCCGTGTTTATAAATGGCTTACAGTATTTCTGATTTATATCCTCGTGATATATTATTCTTCTTACCAAAGAAATATATTCCTTTTCTTATGTAAGTTCCCTTCTATAGAGACTGGCAGCAGGTGAATGGTTTACAGCCCGAGTCTCTGCTTGTGGACTATTTCATATTGCTTACCCTAGTGCCTCAGAGATGTTAAAGACAGAATTACGGTCAATATACAGCCAGTTGTGTCAGGATGACATGCCTATGGTGAGGAGGTCTGCTGCAACAAACTTGGGGAAGTTTGCTGCAACTGTTGAACCTGCTCATCTCAAGACTGACGTCATGTCAATATTTGAGGATCTTACACAGGATGGTAAGTGCTTTTTTATACGCTAGGCCACAACAGTCTTAATTTTCCAACTTATGATCAGGTACATATTGAGGGATGCATGGATTGGTCCAACTGTGATAAACATTTGGCAAGCTTTAGTTAGCAGATTGCCAACCTCTAGCAGCGGAGGTGATTTTTTACCCATGCTTGGAACATTCAAAGCTGGAATATTTATTGGAACCATATGATAAGGGTGGATGTGATGAATTAGGACCACAATAACTGAATATGTAACTGTAGTAGGCAATCTAAATGTGGATGAGATGAAGAATGGGGAAGAGGGATGGATAGTTGTAGGTGTAGATGCCAGCTAGCTCAGATGGTGAATTCTTCACAAAGAAAAACCAGCAAATATCCCAAGATGCACAAAATAGATAAAATCGTACTAATAAGTATTTGGACTCAAGAAATGAAGGTTTATTAGTCTATAGCCGAAGACCTGGGTTGCATTGTTAAAAGACAAACTGAAAATTGAAGCTTAACAGAAAGTAAAAGATTATCAATGGAAAATTGTTGCTTTTGGTAACATGTAAAATCAAGTGGGTAATACCAAAGCTTGTCGAGAAAGCTATTAGCCTCAGAGAAACCGTGAAAGCTGCACGAACCGAAACAACTAAGCAGTTAAGGCTCTGATTATTCACATTTTCATTTTCTCCGCATGTATTGGTTAGACAATGTTGCCAGTGAGCTTCATATAGAATTCTTAATTTGTTTCCTGTAGTGGGTGTGATCTTGTTTTCTTGTTATCGTGCTTTGCATTACAATATGCTAGCCCTGTAGTACTCTCTCTTCCTTTCTTTGATTTGTCAATTTTTATTTGCACAGTAGAGAATAAATCTTTTTCATTCTGCATCTTTCAACCATTAATCACTAATGCCAGCTATTTGGAATTATGATGCAGCTGGTGCATAAAAGCATAGAACTTCATGATTGATCATTCTGGTTTTCTCTGTGACATAAAACAATGGGTCTTAAGATTTTTATATTCAATTTTTTACCCGTCCTGGAGTGTATATTCTCTTGTTACTTCTATCATTTGCTATCTATGTTTGATTTGCACACATCAAGGCATTTTTATTTCTTTATGGTCATTCCATATTCACAAACCCTCGGAGTTTGAATGGCATTGATTAGTTGAAGGATGATGGTTGACTTCTGTATGTGGTCACCTGGGTGACAGTTGGGGAACTTAGTTCCACTGCTTGGGTTAACCTGGGCAATTTGTCGAACATGATGAGAACATGTGTTTTCTTTTTTATGAAAAATTTCCATATTGAGACGCTCCAATTCATTTTGCTTTTTGTTTCCGTAGGCTAAAAAAATGTCGATGACTAGAAAAAGAAAACTGTTGAGGTTCGATCTTCTGCTTGGGAAATTTCAGAGGCAGCGAAAGCATTTCTGAGTAAATTATAACAATAATTATTTTGTTCTAATCCAACTCCTTTTTTTTTTTCTAGTCCAGTTGATGGGCTTTGAAGAACATTAGGGGTTTGAAGAACATTAGAAATTCACTTGGTTGAGTTTATTTTTTAGTTTATTGTTGACAGAATTCACTCGGACTTGAGTTGGTTACTTGTTCAATGTAGTCAGATTTTTGGAAGGAATATCATAAATTGTGACCTGCCAAATTGTCAATCCACTCTTTGAAGATTTCAAAACTTAACTGAATTCATTTATGAAATCTTTGTTTATTTGAGTGGGACTCTTTATTTTTAGTATTCCGATTTTACATTACTAGTGTTTTGATTAAACCAAGCTAGTTTTTAATCTAGCTTGTTCAGAACACCTCTTATTCCAATATTTATTGTTCTTGATTGCACTTGTCAAGTGTGTTTTGGTATGTTAACTATGGTGAAATGTTTTTGCAGCTATTTAATATCAGCGAGGAAGTAGTAATTGATGCTACAAATAAAGGAAATGTAGGACGATTGATCAACTATTCTATAAGTTTCTATTTTAGAAATTAATACAGAATTTTGTTTATTTATTGGCTAACAAGCTTCTAATGACATGAGTGTTTTTTCCTGATAAATTCTTTTTTTATTGGCAACAGGGTTAGCTGCTCCAGCTGTAAGCTTGAAATTAATTATATTGTAAATGATTTTTTTTTTTTGGTTTTTTTTTGCAGGTACAACCCTTTTGAGAACGTGATGATATCTTCGCATATCGATATTAGTTTACAATCTTATTTATTTATTTATTTTTTGAAAAAAAATATCAAATGTTTTATATTTTCTGTAAGCTTGAAAATAATTATGTTGTAAATGATAATTTTTTTTTTCTTTTTTGTTTCTTTTTGCAGATGCAAACCTTTTGAGTACGTGATATCTTCGCATAGTGATATGGGAGCTTACTATTGATATCAAAACAAGCTACATTATATCTGTTTTTATTTTTTTATTTTTTTATTTCTATTGTCGATACTAAAAATTTGAGTTCTTGAATTTCAAAAATTATTAGTATTGTTAGAAGTTATTTTATATATTTTTGTAAATAATATTTGATTGACAATTGTTACAAGGTATATATATATTCTTGGTATATGATTTTTTGAATGTGAATTTGGATGTGGATGTATTTTTAAAAATATTAATAATTTGTATAGGAAATATTTAATAAAATATGATTTTATAAAGAATAATTTTATTGCGACAATAATAAACCGTCGCTAATGTAATTCTCATTTCCTTATATTTTATTAGCGACGGGTTAACCTGTCGCATATGCATATTAGTTCCAATCTTTTGCGACGGCTTCAACTGTCGCAAATAAATCTTTTGCGACGGTTTAAACTGTTGCCAATACGGTATTAACTTAATATTACTTTTTTGGCAACGTTTTAAACCGTCGCTAATAATACTTTTTGCGACGGCAAATATCGTCGCTAAAAAAGGTTTTTTTTGACGACAATCAACATCGTCACTAAAAATGCCATTTTTTCCCCTTTTTTTGTGTCAGGCAAAACCGTCGCAAATACTTTTTGTCACGCCCCTTTCTGCCACCCGCCATTTTCCGTCGCTGCTCCGTCGCAAAAAGTCTTTCGCGACGATATATGGACCTTTTGCGACGTTTGAGACCGTCGCAAAAAGTCCAATTTTTAGTAGTGTTTGGAGCTTACAAGAAGTATGAAAGAGCCAAATTTAGTATCTTTGAGGATAATAATGACATTGTGGGATGTCTCTCTTTCTCTATACATATATCAATCAATAATAATACATACAATTTATTCTCTCTCTTTCTCTATAAATATATCAATCAATAATAATACATACAATTTATTCTCTCTCTTTCTCTATACATATATCAATCAATAATAATACATACAATTTATTCTCTCTCTTTCTCTATACATTATTTCTTACAGTGACACTATTATTTTTTGTGGGACTGAGGCCCAGTATTTGGGTAATCAATGTTGCTTATGTGCTTCAAGGTAGTTTCAAGCTTGAAAGTAAATTTGCGGAAGTCTAGCCTTATTCCAGTTGGAGAGGTTCCTCCTATGGGGGGATTGGCTGTAAAGTTTTTTTTTTTAAGAAAAAATAATAATTTTTGGCTGTAAAGTTGATCATTTACCTTCTTTATACTTGGTCTCCCTCTTGGATCTGAGGCAAACTCAGTTTGGAACTCAGAGGTGGAAAGGTTCCAGATGCGTCTGGCAGGCTGGAAGAGACGGTATTTATCAAAAAGGGGTGAGGTCTACTTTGATTAAGACCACTTCATCCAGTCTTCCTTTGGGTTTGATGTGGATCATTTGGAGAAAGGATAATCATAGTACATTTGATGGATTGGAATATCCCATCTTTAATTTGAAAAACCATTTTTTGTAACGTTCTTGGGTGATGTTAATTTGGTTTTTAACCAATTTTTGAATTTTTTAATCTTTTGAGTAGATTGATGTATAGGTGATATAGGCTGTTGTGTTCCTTTTTGCTTGCCTCATTAATATATACACATTACTTATAAAAAAAAATTATATAATTCATCTAACAAACTTGTCCTGGACTATTAGTTGAGAAGAAAATTTGCAGTGTGGAGTATAAATGAACCACTAAAATCTTCTCACAAGCTAGTCCAATGGCAACCATAAAAAGTGCATCAAAACTACCATTCAGAGGGCTGCATAGTTCATGTTTTTCTTCTAGATAAGAAATAATAAATTTGAAACCAACAAAAGATACAAGAATCTAAGAGCAAAAAAATATAAAAGAAATCGATATCATGATATCTGGAATCACAAGAAGTAGATACCTGCTTGTCCTAGTATGAATGGGAAGCTAGATTTTCCTTGTCTCCAGACCTTTAAGCTTAAGGTGCTGAGGGATAGCAACGCAGCTCCAAAGAGTGCATCAGTGCGTAAAGTAGTAGGATTTCTTGTAAATATAAAACCAATAAGCCCCCCACTTAAAAAAAGCCCACCTATGGAAAGACACGATCAATAAGTGACAACATAAAACCAATTAGTTAGCACAAGAAACCGACACCTATGAACAAACAAGCCAAAAAGTTTGTCCCCATGTTGGATACACTGAACATAAAATTAACATGGATCATCATTACACTTACTTATGATGCAGTTTAACAATTCAAGGCCTCGTTAATAGTCTATATGAACACAGAAAACTGTTTATGATAAAGAACCAGCAATGAAGCTAAGAACACAAAAGCATAAACTTACACCTTCCCTATCTTTAGCTAGCTGTCTACTACCCCTGCAGCAAAGCCAGTCCTAATCTAAATTAGAAGCAGACAGAAAGTCAAATTACCAGCATAAAGTTTATAAATCAATTGAATCCTCAAAATTGCAAAATATGCAATTGTGTATGATAAGATTCCAAAGTTTCCAAAATTACCCCACACACACACACAAAAAAAAAAAGAAAAAAGAAAAAAAAAGGGGTTGTATTAACAGCTTCTAGGTGATATTCCTCATATGTTCCCATTGTAAGGCTCAAACGTAACCTATCTTCAGCTCCTCCATTTCTTTCTATTTCTTTAACCTTTACAACCTACATAATTTCTATATGTTGATAGAGGAAAAAAAAAAGCTAACTGCTCAAGTGGACGGCACAATTGGAAACAGCACCTCTCCATGCAAGCAAGCACGTTCCCACCTCATGCTTGCCACCTTGGCTTACCACCTTGTGCTTGCCACGTCTTCATGCCTACCACCTGGTGGTTATCATTGCAAAAATCTGGCAGAAGCCTATAGTGCAATTGCACAACTTCATCGACACATCAAGCTGACACTAGTTTGCATGTTCTATGACACCTCATGCCTTGCTGGAAGGACTGTGTCATGCAAAATACAAACAAGGCAAAAGCCTCACTGCCACGAGAAATGGATAAGGTATGAGACTTGACAAACCCTATGTTAAAGCTACCATTATCACATATCCTTTTGAGCATAGAAACTATGATTAAATATATGATCTCCTTAAGCACCTTAAGAATTCTCTAGAGTTTGAAAGCACTTTAAGAATTGGTCAAGTATGGAAACACCACAAAAAATGTTGTCCTTAACTCCACAGACTCATCAAGCAGAGGGAATGGGAGAATCACAGACGAGGAATGGGAATCATATTAATAATGAGATTCCCATGTCAGTGTCATTCAATTGTTTGAATTAGTCAAACATATCATACGAGAAATGACAAAAATTTACAATGCTATGGGCCCAGGTCTTGTTTTTACTCTCAAATGTCCAAGGTCACATCATCACTTGACTCATGATATTATGTGCTATGCTATTTATGCATACATACAACAAAGATAGCGGTTCACTTTGGTGCACGATCTCAAAACATCGTAAGATACATAACATTCTACAAATGCTAAACTAGCAAGCATTCCCACCATACAACTTTCACAATAACAACAAGAACATCATAAAACTGAAGTATTATATAAACCAAAAATGATGTGAGTATGGTGAAACTAGGAAAGCGTAAAGAATAGAAGATGCCTTCGATTGTGACGCTAAGTCACTTCTCTATGATGTCTATGTAAGCAATAATAAAGGTTGCAAGTTGCAAATGATTTTTGAATATATGCATTTTACATACATTATGAATTTAATGAGTAAATTGAGAGAATGAAAACATGTTCAACAAATCCTTATCCAATTTCATAAATGAAGGTGTATGAGTTACATTATAACTCATCTAACAAGTAGTTTTCACATCAGCCAGGACACACTAAAAGGCTTTTCTGGGTGAGGAAAAACCAGAAGTTTTAAACCAACATTAAAGCACACTCACCAAATGGAATGCCAAGACAAAAATCATGGATCTTTGCTGCCCTTATCTGTTGGGTGACAGCATGTCCTTGTACTGGCTCATTCATCCCTTTTCCATTGTCATTTTCTGATGTAGTTGCATGGGACCTTGCTGACCCCTCAATATGTGATCTTGAAGCATCTGCAGTATAACTCAGATTGGTCTTAGTCTGTGAACCCGATATCCCTGTGCCACTTCCATCACTGTTCATGACAACCGGTACCTACAAAATAAAGATTTCCAACAGTTGGTACTACTTCCAAAATCTATAAATTAGAACAATAATATGAAGCACTCATTAGTAAAACTTCCACCAAATTTTAGCAAATGAAAATATTCATATTGAGAAATAAATTAAATTTATTTTCCTTTGGGCAAATTAAATTGTTAGTCCCTCTACTTTGGTTCTTGTGTCATTTTGGTCATTGTATTTCAATTTGATCAATTTTGACCCAAAATTTTTATACTTTGTCTCAAATTAGTCCAATTGATTCCAATTTTTAGCATTTTTTTTTATGGCAAATGCACACATAAATAGCAGGTGTCATGCTTTTAGGAGCAAAATTGCAAACTCAATCAATTCGGTGACTTAACCTCAACCAATTCAGTGAAAATTTTCTGTGAAAAATCCTAACCGCATTATCAATTGGACCAAATTGACGTAAAATCTAAAATTAATGGTAAAAATTGAGCAAATTGAAACTATGTTTTAGGACTACCAGTGCAATTTATCCTATTCTTTTCTTGCAGACATAATAATCCTCAGAATAAAAAACTGGAAATTTGAATTTATTTTGTACATCATAATACAAGTATAAAACCCCAAATTGGAGGCGAAAAATGACTGAAGAGTTGAGTAGAGGTTTTACCTCATCAAATCGCATATAACCCAGCAAAAAAAATTCAAAATTTTTAAATTTTCTAGGGAACCAAACGGAATCTGAGAAAGTTTGGGGGGTTTTGAGATCAGTATTCTCACCTTGGAACGAAAAGTGGGGCATGGCCGAGTGTGTAGATGTAGTCTGCGACTGATTGAAGAGAAGGAAGAAAGCTGAGAGATTGCCGAGGACATGATCGGTGATTGCTTGTTGCTGATTCCAAAATCAAAACACCAAAAAACAAAAATGGAAAATCGAGAAAGAGGAAGAAGAAGGCGATTTTGTGATTGTTTGGTATTGTTTGGTTGAAAGTGTTTTTCTTGTTTTTTTTATGGAGTGGTGTTTTGGGGGTGGTTAAAAAGAATTTTTTTTTTTTTTTTTTTTTTTTTTGGTGTTTGGGAATTATTTTTTTTTTTGTGGTTTTTTGTTTAAAAAAATATTTAAAGACAAGATTGGTTAAAAAATTAGAAAATATAAATTCAGACAAAACGTTACATTAAATTCATAATTATTTTATTTTTTTTCTCACAAACATCACATTTAATTATAAAAAAAATTTAACTATCTTTCTAAATATAAAAATTTTAACTTCCTAAAATAATCAAAAACTAAAAAAACTTACTAAAATAATAATTTTCCAAACACCATATTGTGTGAGCTTTTTTTTTTTTGACTTTATTTTATGTTAAAAAATAGACAAATAATGTGATTTAATTTTTTTTTTAAAAAGTTGACTTTTTATCATGTTACCAAACCGCCCTAATAAAGTTATACGCATATGTGTACTCATTATCGTGTTTAATTTTAATTTTTTAAAAAATGGAATTTTTATTTTCTTTTTTTCATATTTTTGAATGAATATTTTTAAAATTTTAATTTTTTTTTATTTTTTTAGATACATATATATTTAAAAAGTAAAATATTTATAAAAAAATATTTTCAAAAATTAATAAATATACAAAAATATGAAAAATATATTGAATTTTCATATTTTTTGCATTTTTGATATTTAGTGAATTTTTTAAATATTTTTTCATAAAAATTATATTTTTTAAGTGTATTTATATTAGTTGTGTCTAAAAATTAAAAAAATTGCTTAAAATATTTTAAAAATTCAGTGAAAATAAAAAAATGCAAAAAATAAAAGAGTAAAATTTTCTAAAAAGTGAATTCTGGAAATTAAAACCAAGCATAATGAATGGTTTTTTGTTTGGAAATTTTTTTAAGGTCTCTAATAATAGTAATTTAGAGAAAAAAGGATACCAAAAAAAAAATGATGTCTCAAGTCCCTCGACTAATAACGCGCACTTTTTAATTACTTCTTTGACCAAAATACCCTTCACAATCAACAGGGAACTTGAACTACATTTCAACGACTGATCAGTTCCAGACTTCACATCCAACCATCTTCATGAACAAGACAAGAGTAGAATTAGGATTTCAATCATTTTCACTATCGACATTAGGGTTTCATCATCTTTTGTGAAAATCTTTTCCATTTCTTTGACCCGTTTTCACTGTTCATCATCATCTCAATTCATCTTCGTCACAGTGTATCTTCATATCAAGGCATATCAGTTCGTAATTAGGGTTTCATACTCACTCTGATAAGTTTTTCTACAATCCAACGAGTTTTTATCTAGAAACACAGTTAATTGCATTTTATATTAGCCTCCCATTAATTAGGGTTTTAATTTCGTAATAAAAACTACGTAAATTTGAAAAATGTTATTTCTCTACATTTTGAACTTAATCTTAAACATTGTTGTGTGATTTTGTCTATAAATTTCTCTAGTTTCAAAATTTTTCTGGCATTTGCTTGATCTATATTTCTTTTTTGAATTTTCTCTGGCATGTCTATTTCCCATTTGTTTCTTTTTATTCCCCCATTGTCCCTGGTATGTTTAATTTCTCTGTATTTCTCTGTGTAATTTTCAAATTCAATTCATTCAAATTTCTCTGCTCTATAAATTTCTCTGGCATTTTAATTTTCTCTAGAATGTGTAATTTTCTCAGGCATTTTTCATTTTCCGTGGTTGCTAAATTTATGTTTCTTTTTTGAATTTTCTCTGGCTATATTTTACATCTATATGTAATTTTACTCTCTTGTCGGTGTCTATGTTTCTCTAGCATTTATAATTTTCTCTGGCCACATCACTTTTCTCCCTTGTGTGTGTCTGTCATGTTTAATTTTCTCTGGTTGTGTCTGTAAATTTCTCTATCATTTTCATATTATGGAATGGAAATTTTCTTTGGCTTGCCATGTTTAGTTTTCTCTGGAATATGTAATTTTCTCTGTCATTTTTATTTTCTGTGCTTGCTAGATTTATGTTTCATTCTTGAATTTTCTCTGACTATATTTTACATCTATATATAATTTTTAGCAATTATTCAAAATTTCTCTGCCATGTTTATGTTATTTTGTTTATTTTCTCTGGGAATGGAAATGAACTGTGGTTGCATGTATTCCACATTACTTTTCTTTCTTGTGTTTGCCTGCCATGTTTTTAATTTTTAGTGTCTAATTTTCTCTGGCATTTATAATTTTCTCTGGCCACCTTAGTTTTCTCTCTTATGTGTAATTTTCTCTGGGAATGGAAATGAACTGTGGCTGCATGTATTCCACATTGCTTTCCTCCCTTGTGTCTGTCTACTGTCTAATTTTCTCTTACATTTATAATTTTCTCTGGTCACCTTAGTTTTCTCCTTTATGTGTAATTTTCTTTGGGAATGGAAATGAACTGTAGCTGCATGTATTCCACATTACTTTTCTCCCTTGCGTCTGTCTGCCATGTTTTTAATTTTTAATGTCTAATTTCCTCTGACCACCTTAGTTTTCTCCCTTATGTGTAATTTTCTCTGACATGTTTTATTTTCTCTAGCATGTTCAATTTTCTCTAGAATTTAATGTTGACATCTTTATGTTTTCATTATCTAGAAATGGCGAAACGTAAAACCAGCAAAACACCAGAAACACTAAGAAAGAAATAGAAACTCTCTGAGTCTTATGATCTTAGATCAAAAAGAAATAAAGCACCACAAACTTCTCACCAAAAAACACAAGTCCAAGGTGATGAAGCAACAAGCATCAAAATGAAAACATATGTGCCATTGACTAAAACACTTTAAAAGACTCAAGCTCAATGGGAAAAAACCTGTTAAACTCCAAAGAAAAAGAACTCATTATAGCATTCAATATCGATCCAACCTCTCATCTATTGTCTCATTTTTTGAAACACTTAAATTCAATTCAAACCACCTTGAAGAGCTTCAAAAGACTTCATTCTGGTATTTGATCCAAGCTCTAACCACTGGAAAGATGGATCCAAGGAAGTCTAGGAAATCTGATGATGATGTAGTTGCAATAATCCAACATTACAATGAAAAAACGAAAGCATTCACAGTTGGTAAAAAGAATTTGACCTTTACAACCAATGACATAACCTTGATTTTTGGTTTGCAAGGTGGTAAAGGAGCCATGTCATTAAGATACTCAAAAAAGCCAAACGCTGCATTCCTAAGGCGAAGATTCTCGAAGGACACAAGACTCACTGGTCTTGTTCTTAAGAATGCCTTCGTCAAAGCAATGAAAGGCAAGCAACCAGCTGACTTCAAAGATGTAACAATCATTGTTACATGTACTTGTGTCTCACCCTATTTTTTACAACAAGTGAGAATTCAATAGGGTGGGTTTTTATCAAGTACGTGGAACCTCTTGAATCAATGAAGCAGTATGATTGACCACAAACAATCACAGCAACATTGATCGATTCTATCACAACATTGCACAAAACTCTAGAAAAAGTTACGGGGTGTGTCATTGCATTGCTGGTAAGTAGAATTTCCATTCAAATTACAGTTATGATACATACAAATTTGTGTGTTTATTAAAATTTAATTACTTCAATTTCTATCACAGTATTGGCTATGTGAACATGTGAATATCATTGACTGGGAAGACAGTAACACAACTGAATTCCCAAGATGTGCCAAATGGAACCTGCAAAGCTTGACCAAACAGCTGTAGAAGACACCAATCCACTCTTTTGCACCTCGACAGGTTAGACTTCTATCGCCACTGAAATCTCAGTGAAATTCCAAAATTTCTCTACCACTGGTTTTTTTCCCTGCTTGTGCCTTGCTTGATTTGATCAATTTTCTCTGCAATGCAATATCTTATATGGAATAACTTATGTGCCTTGATTGATTAAGATCAACTTTCTCTGAAATTTCAATTTATGTTACTTCTTTGATTACCACTGGTTTATTTCTACCCTTGTTATGAATTCTCTCTAGAATCCAAATTTCCCTGACCACAATTATGGTGGTGTTTGGGAACTTGGTTCCCAGATTTTTTTCTCATTTTTCCACTAAAAGACAAAGGTTTTGCAAAATCAAAAAAAACAAATCCAAACAAAATATCACATCCATCCCCATAATCATTTCACTTTTTCTCTCACAAACATCACATCCAACCACAGAAAAACCCAACTATCTTCTCAAACACTAAAAAATTTCTATCCAATAATATCCTACAACTAAAAAAACCTACATAAAAACACACTTCCCAAACACTCACATAGTAACATTAACTTATATGTCTTGATTGATTGTCTCTGATATCTAAATTATGTTGTTTGTTTCATAATTTTCTCTGGCCCATAAAATTATTTCTCATTGTGTGTAATTTTCTCTAACCCATAACTTATGTGTCTTGACTGATTGAGATTAATTTTCTCTGAAATTTGAATTTATGTTGCTTCTTTGATTATCACTGGTTTATTTCTACCCTTGTAATGAATTCTCTCTGGAATCCAAATTTCTCTGACCACAATTATAGTAACATTAACTTATATGTCTTGATTGATTTTCTCTGATATCTAAATTATGTTATTTGTTTCATAATTTTCTCTGGCCCATAAAATTATTTCTCATTGTGTGTAATTTTCTCTGGCCCATAACTTATGTGCCTTAACTGATTGAGATTAATTTTCTCTGAAATTTCAATTTATGTTGCTTATTTGATTACCACTGGTTTATTTCTACCCTTGTAATGAATTCTCTCTCGAATCCAAATTTATCTGACCACAATTATAGTAACATCAATTTATATGCCTTAATTGATTCTGATATCTAAATTATGTTGCTTGTTTCATAATTTTATCTGGCCCATAAAATTATTTCTCCTTCTGTGTAATTTTCTCTGGCCCATAACTTATGTGCCTTGACTGATTGAGATCAATTTTCTCTGAAATTTTAATTTATGTTGCTTTTTTGATTACCACTGGTTTGTTTCTAACCTTGTAATGAATTCTCTCTGGAATCTAAATTTCTCTAACCACAATTATAGTAACGTTAATTTATATGTCTTGATTGATTTTCTCTAATATCTAAATTATATTGCTTGTTTCATAATTTTCTCTGACCCATAAAATTATTTCTCATTGATTGATTTTCTCTGACCACTGGCATTTGGTTGATCTTATTTGAATTTTTCTTTCAATGAAATTTTAATATTTCTCTAATAAAAGAGCCTCCTATTACAGATAGATAACAATGAGCTAGTGAAAACCCCATCAAAGGAGTTTTGTCTTGGTAAAAAGAAGAAGAAAGAATAAAAAAAGGCATTGGCCAAATTCCAAGAGACATTAGAAGAGTCATTTGAAGAAGAAGAATGAGGGAATCAAGAAGGAGAAGGCAACACAGAAGAACAAGAAGTAAGCAATAGAGAAGAAGATCAAGCAAGTAGTGCAGAAAAAGAAGCTACAGAAGAAAATGAAAAAGTAGAAGACAAGAAGAATATGAACAGAAAGAAGAAGAAGATAATGAAAAAGAAAATGAAGGCACTGAATCTAAAGAGGAAAAAGAAAACAATGAAGAAAGAGATGAAGAAGAAGATAATGAGCCGATGGACCAATATCATGATAGCATTTGTGGCTCAACAATGCATCAGCCTCAATAATCTAGGGAATCAAAAGATGCTTAAATTGTTAATCTATATCAAAGACTAGAGGCACTTTCTAAGTCCAAAATAAAAGAAGAGAAAAATTGGAATGAATTACTTCAAGAAAAGGACATTACAATAAGAACCTTGACGTCAAATAACTCGGAACTTCAAGAAAGAGACAGCACAAACCAAATGAAACTAAGGATGTTGGAGATTCAAAAAGAAGATGATAAAAAAATAATTTAACAATTGAGATGTTTAATTTCAGAGCTTGAAACTGAAAATGCTAGATTGCATGAACAAATTCAAGAACTATCCGTCCAATTAGCAACACAACCTTACCGAACACCAACACAAGTTCTACCCCAAGGTCAGTGAAAATCTTGAACAACATAACTCAGAGAAATTTATATTGATTACAATTTTTTCTGTCAATGGTAATTATCTCTGGAAGTTAAATTTCTCTGACCACATTAGTTTGGCCAGTTTAATTTCTGCTGCTTATTTGATTTTTTCTGTCTATATGCTTATTTGATTTTTGGCGCTTGTTTGATTTTCACTGTGTATAGTTTGAATAGAAGTAGAACAACAACTAACAACCCAACAAGAACAAGTGACACACAAACAACAACCAAAACAAAAGACAAAAAGTCTATGGTAACTGGAAAACATTGAATCAAATAAATTTACATATTGAAATATGATCTGTTATTTCAGAGAAATTTAATTTTTACTCATATTTTCACTGCCTACAGTGAAAAAAGATCCTACATCAATGATAAAGAATTTAAAGGCAAAAGAAAAGAAAGAAAAGCAGCAAAATCTAGACTTTCAATATCCCAAAGTCATGAAGGTTTTTAGAGGTTCAAAGCAAGCTGGAAAGCAAACAGAGCAAACCACCAAAGACAAAGAAGTACTCGATGCCGATGAGTACGTCTTGCCTTAACCAACAAGCATAGAAAAGTCTTGAGTTTTTTCACAAACTTTACCAATTGCAAAATTGGTAAAAGAACATGTAAAAGATATCCTGCAGCACATATCAAATACGTCTGGACTCGAGTAAGTACAACAAATAAAATAAAAGATAAAAAACAACAAGTTACTAGCTTATATTGCATTAACAACTATTAAATTTCTTCTTTGTCATCTTATAGGGCTTTAATCTGGACAAGTGAGTTATTTTTTAAGATATTGAAAACCTAATGAAGGAAAAAGAAATTCCTAACAATTTAAGTCTTTCATCAAAATTTCTCTGCAATGTTCTATCAGCCTTTATAAACCAATGTTACAATTATAAATGATATTTTTCAGGTCATTAATGGTTATAGAGAGATCCCATTTGCTGACCAAAGGAGAAAAGGACAACAACTAACTTCATTTTCTTTCGCATGCATGAGCCTGGTATGTTACTACTCTTTTATTTGATTTTCTTTGGAATTTACTTACTACTTTCTCTTATTAAGATATTTCTTAAAGCCAGTTGTGTCACTAGTTTAATTTTCTCTAGCTAGTTGTGTGTATTTAAAATTTCTCTGTGTGTATATTTCTGAAATTCCTGTCATTTCAACTTTCTCATAACCATTTTTTGATTTTCTCTTATTGCAGAACTTCATTAAGATGACGGAAAATCAAACTTTCCGAGTCTCATTATTTGACAAGTATATTGAAACCATATGGAGGAACTACAAGTTCCTCTATTTCCCAATAAATATCGGGGGCAATGAGAAGTCAACAGATAGAAATCATTGGACCTTGCTTGTCTTGGACAAACAAGACAATTTATGGAGGTATTACAACTCACTAAGCCCAATGAGGGATGACGCACAAGACAAATATACCAACGATGCAAAATAATTGGTAACAAGTGCAAATTTCTTTGATCCATGATAATGTTTATGTGATGATAATTTTCATAGAATCCCATTAATTTGTGTGTAAATTCCTCTGCTATTTAATTAATTAATTAATTAATTTATTTATTTTTTGCAGCAAGATTATGTGGAGAATTTTCTGAAAGCTTGCCTTGTAAGAGAGGCACAATCAAAACCCTCTTTCAAATTGATACACTCATAAAACACAAATTATGACTTCAATATGTCGGCAATACTCCACAACAAGCCAATGATTCGTAAGTTTCATACAACATATATAAATAAAATAATCTAATTTGAATGTTTCTTAAAACTAACTATACCTATAATTTGTATGCAGTGTGGATTGTGGCCTCTTTGTATGCTATATAATGAGACAATATAGCAACCATGAACCTATCAGCTCGACATTGTCGACACAAGACGTAAGGTTGGTGAGGGCAGAAATCATAGAGAGATTTGCAACCGAAGTTGGCTGGTCATGGACAAAACCAATTCAAATACCACTAGAAGAAGTACAAAAAGTATAATAGTGAAAGCACACTAGTGAAAGGAAGACAATACACACAATGTAATTAGGAATAACCCTTCAAATTTTTATTTTTTTTTCATACGTTGAAGGAATGTTGATATTTGACATATATGTATATATATATATATTTTTGACTAATGTAAATTTCATAGCCATCAATAGTTAAATATATTTTTTTATAATGCATGTTAACTGGTGATTGTCAACACAATCCACACAGAGAAAATTGTTTGAAGAAATTTCTCTGGTATGAAGTTACCAAAATTTCACAAAGAAATTTAACTCGTATCGTGCAAAGAGGGTGCCTATATGATCATGTAATTTGTAATGCACTGTGTTGGTACAAAACAATCATCAAATTCAAAAAACACAATGCACACTGTAATTTTCTCTGCTATTGACAAATTTCTCTGAATGAATTTGACCTCACAAATCACAGTGTACAGAGTAATTTTTTCTGCTAGTGGCAAATTTCTCTAGATGAATTTGACTGGTATTATAAATACACTACTTATAGTATGTTTCAACAAACACAATGCATACTGTAATTTTCTCTACTATTGGCAAATTTCTCTGGATGAATTTGACCTCACAAAACACTGCACAGAGTAATTTTCTCTGCTAGTGGCAAATTTCTCTAGATGAATTTGCCACAATGTACATAGTAAATTTCTTTGGATGAATTTGACCCTACAAATTTCTTTATTTGTGGCAAATTTCTCTAAATGAATTTGCCACAATGCACATAGTAAATTTCTCTGGATGAATTTGACCTTACAAATTTCTTTGTTATTGGCAAATTTCTCTAGATGAATTTGACCTCACAAAACACTTCCTATAGTATGTTTCAACAAACACAATGCACACAGGGTCTGTTTGGTAATGTTTACGTTTTCAGTTATATTTACAAAATTTTTATAAACTGGTTTTTGTTTATTTTTTGTTTATTTTTAGAAAAACATAAACTACAAATGCATTTGGTAATTGACAAAATGTTTAAAAAAAATTTAAAATATAAAAAAGAGTGAGAAATGGCAAGTGGTGGCGGAAGACGGCGGAAGACAGTGGTGACGGTGAGTGATGGGTAGCTGGTGGTGGCGGGTGGGTGACGATGGCGGGTGGTAGCGAGTGGGTGGTGGTTGTGGCGGTGGCGGGTAGTGGGTGGTGGTGGCGGGTAGGTGGCGGG
>NW_021025799.1:1051621-1088655 GCF_004153795.1 Camellia sinensis | reverse complement strand
AGTTTGGGAAGACTAAATAAGTGTACTTTTTGACTTTTTTTGTATTATGTGTAGAAAAAGTAGAGAGGAGATGTTGATTGATGTGACCCAAAAAAGATAAAAAGATGAAATAAGTGCACTTTTTTAGGTTAGCCATACTTTGCCCTAATATCTTAAATGTTCTTTCTCTTATGTGGCAGTTTTTTAAGTCTCCCATATTTCCCTAACTTTTAGGGTGTGTTTAGTTTGTGTTTTGAGATAAATTTTCAAAAAAAGATTAGGGGAGAGTTTAGAAATTTTTTTGATTGTTTGATTGTATATTTTTGGAGTTTGGGAGTTTATGATAATTTGATATTTTGTTGTAGTTGAGTAGATGAGTGTGATAGAAAAAGTAATTGAGAATAAGAGAGGAGAGAGAGAAAAAGTGATTGGATTGATGTGTACGAGAGAGAAAGAGATTTTGGAAAAAAAATTGAATCAAACAAAATTTTGAAAACTTTTCTCAAAAATTGTATCTTGAGATACAAATCAAACAAGCCTTTAATTTTTTAATATAATTAAAAGTCAAACAAAAAATTTAAAAAAAAAATTGAAATAAAAAAAATTTAGATAAGTATATAATTTATTAATCTAAATCTATCAAAAGTTTATGTATTTAAATATTTATTTTAATAAATCACATGATTTACTCTTCCTTTTTTCCTCTATCACATGTTAAAAATTGAAAATTTTGAAATAATGAAATTTCAATAATGATATGATTTGTTAATCTATCATATATATATATATATTATTAAAAGCATTGATTTTCCTAACTTAAGTGGCACATTATAAATCCCCAAATCTCTCGCTCGAGCCAAGAAGTTCTCGATCGAGCGAAGAAAAATCCAGACCGCTCGAGCGAAGGAAGCTCGCTCGAGCCAAGAAAGACAGCTCTCAGGTCCAGAACCAGGTGCAACCGCTCGCTCGAGCGAGCCACTCTGGCTCGACCCACCAGACACGAACCCCACTCTCGCTCGAGCGACCAACTCCTCGCTCGAGCGAAGGTCCAAAATTCTGGGCAGCAACACTAGGCTCCCGAACACAACCAACCTGTAACAAACCTGCCTAACACATCCTATAACTCAAATATGAAGAAAAAGGAATGTAAACACGATAATAACCAACTACCAACATCCACGGACACATGTCCGGATCACTGTACAACAAGGGTAAACCCGGGATCGCTATAGGTATTATATACACACTGTCCAAAAAGTACATTTCACAAAACAAAATACACAAAGTATTTCTCAAATGTATTATTTAATCAATAAAATGTATTATCCTTATAGCGATCCCGGTTTTTCCTCCATTGGTTATTGTATTCCGGACTCGGTTCCGCAGATGTCGGTTGTTGTATATGTTTATTTTCCGTCCTTTAATTCCTTATATACGAGTTTTAGGATGTGTTGGGCAGGTTTGTAACAGGTTGGTTGTGATTAGAAACAAATGATTGCAACCCAGATTTTGGTGTCTTCGCTCGAGCGAGGCTTTTGTCGCTCAAGCGAGCTTTGTGTTTTAGTTCCTTCGCTCCAGCCAGGGTTCTTTCGCTTGAGCGAGAGTTGGGTGGTGTGTCTGTTGGCTCGAGCGAGAAGTCTTGCGATCAAGCTTGCGTCTGCGTCTAGTTTGGACCTGAAGGTTGCATTTCTTGGCTCGAGCGAGCTTTCCTTCGCTCGAGCGAGCGATGACTATGTTTTGGGTTTCTTCACTCAAGCATGCTTCTGGGTTGCAGACCTAAAACTTCGAATTGTTGGCTCGAGCGAGGCTTTCTGCGCTCGAGCGAGGTTTTTTTGTGTCTGGTCACTCAAGCGACCAATCCTTCGCTCGAGCAAGGCTCGAATATATCAGATCGTAGCAGCAGTCTCCTTCATCACTTCTTGATACACTTTTCATCTCAAACCCTAGATCCGGCTCCCTCTCTCTCTACACATACCTTATCTCTACAAATACTCCATGTTCTAGGAGTCTCCTACCCTAATCTCTTTGTAAGAAAGATAGAGGGTGTCGTGGGCTTCACTTTAATCTGAAATATCATGGATTTGGAGCACTTTGAGTTTTCTTCATCTACTCTTTTGGGCTTCTAACTTCGAGGTAGGGATACCCTACTCCATCTTATGAGTTTTGGCATAAATTTTAGTCATTTTGATTAGCTAGTGTTGTTTGGAAATTTTGGGAAAGTTAGGGTTTGATTTGAGGTTATAAAAAGGGGGTTTTCAAATGTTAAACCCATGTGTATGTGAGACCTTGGAGAATGAAAGAATTGTTGTTAAATTGATGAAATTAGACCTTAGGGTTGATATTTGAGAAAGGTGGAAAATGCCCTAATTATGCCCAAAGTGATACAACCCCCAAACTATAGGGATTATTAGTGTAATTCACCTAAAAAAACAAAAACAAAACCTCAACTTTCACTCTTCCCTCGTCCGTCCCCATAGCTCTCTTTTCTAGAATCGACAGCCATAGCTCTCCGGAAACTACTTGTTTCTGTCGCTTCGCTTCGTCTTTGTTTTGATCTGAGATTTTTGTATTTGGTACATACCCATGTGGTAAAAGGACAAACCCATCTCTCCTTTTTGTCAGTGGTGATGATCTTAGGGAATTTGTGATATATCATCAAAAGGGCTTTCTCTTGTTTGAAGAAAGCCTTGTTAATCAACACCCTTACCCATTTCTCTATTCTCATTGTCAGATCCTATTTCAGTGCCCTCTCTGTTTCTCTTTGGAAATTCTCATTTCAGATGTGGGCTTGTGACTTAAAGGTCATTTATGTGTGTAAAATCCCCAAATACACAATGCCCATAATTGAGTTTTGAGGTTAAAGGCAAAGACCCTTCCACCACCATTATTAGAACAAGCTAATCTCAAGGTTCACCATCGAGAATTTTGCAATTTCTGTTGGTCTTTTTGGGAATTGGCATTGTCTTTTTGGGTATGGACATTACATAACCTGTCTGTTTTTTAGAAAAGAAAAACAGACTTAATCAGTTTTTTTTTTTTTTGGAGAAATAGAGAGAGCACAAATTAAGTCTTTTTCAATTTGTTAATGTGTTCTGTGTTCTAGTTTGAGAAATAGAGACTTAATTAGTTTCAAAAATATTTAGTTTTTCAATTTGAGAAATAGAGAAATAGATAGACTTAATCAAAGTGAAAGAGGACATCAGGCGTCGGAGTGAAAGAGAGGAGCTGTCGGGTGTCGGAGTGAAGAGGACGTCGGGCGTCGAAGTGAAGAACAGAGAAAGATCGGAGTGAACTCTGTCTATGTGATAGAGATGAGAGATTTGTATCTCTCTAATATGATAATGAGGCAATTTTAAATTCTAAATGAGGAGAGAGAAAGAGGATATGCGTGGCTTTGAAAGTTACGTGACCGCTCACATGACTTTCCAGCTCAGCTGAGGGTTGTGGGGGTTGATTTCTGAGGGGTCCGAAACATTTTTCATAAATAAATTCACATTATTGAGAGATGAGTTTTACTATATATTTCTCTTAATTACTTAATATTATTTATCACCTCATGAAAAGTACAATTGAGGGTTATAAAATATGAGAATGAAATATTTCTCTTTAGGAGGTCGTGATAGAGACTAAGGTCAAGTTTGGAAAAATTAAATAAGTGTACTTTTTGACTTTTCGACTTTTCTTGTATTATGTGTAGAAAAAATAGAGAAGAGATGTTGATTGATGTGACCCAAAAAAGATAAAAAAATAAAATAAGTGCACTTTTTTAGTTTAGCCAAACTTGAGCTAAAATTGGAGATTTTAATGATAGCACCAACTTTTTAACTGTTTAACATATTTATGAGACCTAACTTAAATGCATAAAGATTGACTTAATTGTCACTATTAAAAGAAGATGATACAGTGTACAAAACTTGAAGTGATTGACAGATTACTAGTTTGACAGTATTAAAATAATAAAATCATCATCATAATAATATTTATTGTTAATTGCCTCTAAATTAAATAGGATAAATCTTAAACCTTCTAATTTTTAAAGAAATTTAAGTGATTAACCTTTCTATGTTAATCATACCTAAGTTTGTTAATTAATACATAATTTAATTATAATTGATTTGGGCCCAATTTTATAGGGAGGGTGTTGAATGGTTTTCAAATTCGGCCCAATAATATAATAGAAGATATGTACAGGATTGCCCATTAAATTAAAAAAAAAAAATCAATTAATTCCGTCTCACATAAATAATAAAGTATTTAAATATTATTCCGTTTTATTTTCTCTCTTTATATATTTGTATATGATACATTATAATTTTTACATATAAGCTTAATCTTATATTTCTTGAAGAAAGAGAAATATTAAAGTTTCATAATATTTTATTAGTCATTACGTGATTAGGTCCAAGAAAGCAATAATTATTAAAACTTTCAATTAAACTGTGTAGATGCACCACTCGGTTGTTTTGGAAAATAGATTAAAAGTTAATTTTTAAAATTTTTTTAAAAAAATATATAAAAAAAATAGAGAAATGATATAACTCAAAATAAGTTAAAAGTTAAAAAGTGACTTTTAACCTATTATCCAAAAGAGGCCATATGTAGATGCATTTAATATAAGAAAACATGCATTTTATACTTTAATGTAAATACAAGAAAGTATTTACTTATATATGTTTTGATTTTATTGTTGATTTTTACTTTTTTTATGTCGATAAAAACAAATATTATGATCCTTACTTTCATCTTAAAATTTTTATCAATATGTATTTACTCCTTTTGAATAAAAAAATTCGAGTTCCTCCCTGTAACACACATAGACCTTTATAAGATAAAACTCAAGATATACGTCAACACTCCACAAACGTGTTGAACACTGTACGTTCTTTTCATCGACAAGTCATTTAAGAGAGAGAGAGAGAGAGAGAGAGAGAGAGGGGCTTGTCATTGGCATTTTGTTATCTTGACTAAGGCCCGTTTGGGAACTTATATTTTTAGTTAAAAAGTCAAAAAGTTATTTTTTTAGTCAAAAAGTCAATAGCTCATACAAAAAAGTCAAAGATTCTCTTTTTTCTCTACTTACTTTTTGCACATTTTTTTGTAATTAGCCAAAAAGTCATTCCAAACATATAAGTTTTTTTTACCTATTTTTTTAGCCAAATAGCCAAAAAGTTACTAAATTAGTCTGTTCCCAAACGAGGCCTAAGCCTCCGTTTGGGAAGTGGGTTGACTTTTTGATTTTTTTGGCTATTTTAGCCTGGGTTAAAAAGCTTGTTTTGGGAATGACTTTTTGACTTTTTAGTTGTTTTGACTTTTTTTGTGAGAGAAGAGTGCAATGATTATAAGTTGGATGCGATGCTTTGTTTGTTATGACTAAAATAATCTATTTTATTTTTTTGTGACTATTTTAACCCCAAAATCACTTGCCGGACACCACCTTCTATTTGGGGTTGTCATTAATGCTACCATAGTAAAATTTTTATCTATGAAGAAAAATTTTATAAATTTGAAAATTCAAATTACAAAGAGATAAAAAGATAGTCATACAAAAAATCTCAATTAAAAGTTGATATTATTATTTTTCAACAATGCTATACACCAATAATCAATTACATTAATAATTATTAATTCCGCATAAATTACTATAAGAAGTTAAGATTTTAAAGATAATAATTTAAAAATGAAATTATTTTTTAATTACTAAATATTTGAGTTATGTCATTGTATTTTTACTACCAAAATTGGAACATTTAGTAATGAATTAATATCTTTTGGAACCAAAATTTTTGTCTCAAAATATAAACTTTTTGATACTAAATTGTTTTGTCCTGCCTTTATTGTTGACATTTTTAAAATTTTGTCATTAAAGGTCATTTCTTGACTTCTCGAGATGACTTTTAGTGACGACTCGCATGATAACTGAAATTTGTCTTCTAATATTTTTTGCAACAAAATTTTTACTTTTAAATGTGTAAAAGTTTGTTTTCTAAAATCATTATTTGTTATAGTGAATTATGTGGACCATTATTACTGCGTTGAATAAATCGATAGGAACTACTAGTCTTGCATTGTGTAGTCATTCTTAGGATTTATTTACAATGGAATTGGAAAATTTTCAGACTTTTCAAAGATAGATATATGGAACAACTCCAAAAGAAGACTATGCAAGCAAACAGAGATGCAGCTTTAAATGGTGTTGTACATGAAGTTGGTGTATTTTTGTGGAATTTTATTGTTAGCTTAATTTCCACGAGACTTGTTGACTTAGAAATAGTGTGGTATGGAGACTTTCAAGCCTCTTCCTCTCTACAAAAAGGACCAAGTTCATAGAGTTTTTGCAATTATATTTGCAGATTGTTTTCTTTTTTCTCTTCTCCATGGATAAATTACATTTCTCTGGTGAAAGGTCTTCTATGGTTGCTGTAATGCTATTCCTTAGGGTATTAATGGCTGCACTGGATGAAACACTCTCTCTGTACACAACACAATTAGGTTTTAGATATAAAAAATTATAAACAAAATCACTTTTTAAGGAAGAAATATTTTTGTTGTCAAAATTGTCATTTTTTTTTGTGTGTGTATATTTAGCGACGAAATTGCACATTTAGTGATATATTACTATCATTTTTGGATCAAAATTTGTCTAAAAAAATAAACTATTTTGAGACCAAATTATTTTACCCTTAAAAGTGTATTTATTAACGATAATTTTAAAATTTTGTTGTTGAAAGCTTTTTTTTGGACTTTTTAAATAATCTTTCAGCGATTATCCTTGCAACGATAAAAATTAGTCACTAAATATTTTTTTGCATCAAAATTCACTTTTGGGGACAAAAAAAATTAGTCCCTAAAATTCGTATTTGTTGTAATCTCTCTCTAATAGGTTGTTCCTGTGTATCCCATAGTCCCATTGTAGGTTTTCTATCAAAAATTTGAAGGCCATGTGGGAGAGAGCCAAGAAACAAGCGTTTTCATTAGATATACTAGTTGATTTTTTGAACTAATTTGATATAGTTGATTGTTATTACTTTTTAATATATGGCTGTAGCTCGAAGCAAGTTTCGGGTCCCTAACTTTGAGTTGTAGGACACTACAATAAAAATATATTTTAGTAGTATTACGTTAGTGGTATATTTTTATAAAATGTCACAAAAATAATATTTAGTGACACATTTTAGAAAAATGTCACATAACCACAAACATATAAGGCTGTAGTAGCATTTTAATAAAGAAATGTCACATCAATCACTACAAGAAAAGAGCCCAAATAACACGGAACTTTTTGCGACGGTATAGGTACCGTCGCAAAAAATGGTCTTTTGCGACGGCATTTTCAGGCCGTCTCAAAAAATGGTTTTTTGCGACGGCATTTTCATTTAGACGAGAAAAATAGAATCACAATTTATTTTGATAATTTATTTAATTATATTTTAATTTATTTAGAAGAGAAAAATAGAATCACAATTTATTTTACCCCATTATTTCTTTCCTAAACTTTTATCCTAAATGTTGTTAGAATGTATTTAATATTTGATTAAATTAGGAGTTCAAACAACCAAAAACAGAGGTTCAAACAGCCAAAAAACAGGGGTTCAAACAGCCAAAAAACAGAGGTTCAAATAGCCCAGCATAGCAGCAGTTCAAAAAGTTCAAATCTCCGGACGTCCGAGTGGACATCTAGCCGGTCCTTCGGCCAGACGACTGGCCAGGCCATTTTTGCCCAGTTCTGCTTTGTTTTGAATTCTACTCTCAACAGGATTGAACTACAACGGCTAGTATTCCAATTAAAGCTGTTCCAGACCAAGCCTTGTCTCCCACAAGTTCAAATTAGCAATGATGGAATGATTTATATTCAAAATCAATGCAATGACTTTATAAGCCTCTTGATCTATATATACCAGAGAGCCTCAGTGAAAACAACACAAAAACCATATATACAAGAGATACAACTTAGCAAAAATTCCTTGATCAAAAATTATTTTCATCTTTTCTCTAAAAATTCTTTGAGAAGTGTTATTCAATTTTGTTTACATCTTTATCTCAGAAATTATACATTGAGTCTTATAGCATTAAACTCGTCTTTCCTGTGTGAGGTTTACAGAAAATCCAGAGCTTCATTTTTATATTTATCTTTAAAAGATAATTTTGTAGCTTTCTGTGAAAGCAAAAACACATTCTTTTCAACCTTGTAAGAGTGTAGTACACTCAGTGTTCTTGACTTAGAAAGTCTATGTAAAATCTGTGAAGGATTACTCCATCTGTGAAAAGGTTGCTAGCACCCTGTGAAGCTAGAGTATAGTGGAAAATCTCAAGTGAAGCTTGAAGAGTGGACGTAGGCCGAATTGAAGCCGAACCACTATAAATTTGTTTGCCTCTCTCTTCCTTATCTCTTTATTTTAGTTAAATTGCCATAACTATATTTCACATTTTTATTGTGCTAAAATCATTTACTGTTCACATTTTCATTGTGCTAAAATCATTAACTGACATAGTTGTTAGAACACTTGTTTTAATTATTTTTATTTCATTAAATCGTTAACTGTTCATATTTTCATTGTGCTAAAATCATTAAATGACATAATTGTTAGAATACTTGTTTTAATTATTTTTATTTCATTAACTATATTTATCTATTGCGTTAGTCATAAATTTTATTAGAGTATTATTATTTTTAATTGTAAAAACCTAATTTACCCATTCTCTTAGGTTATCTTTTGGGTAACAAATTTTATGGCATTTTATAAAAGAATGACACAAGAAATTGTTTTAGTAACATTTACCAACAGATGCTACTAAACTTTAGTAGCAATAACATTTTTTTAAAATGTCACTAAACTAAGCAGATATAAGTTACTTTTTATGGCATTAAGTGAAAAGTGTCATAAACAAATATTTTATGGCATTTTGAGAAATGCCATTAAGCTAAAAATTATGCAAGCTATCTAATGGCATTTTTTGAAAAAATAAAAAATGCCAATATATTTTTAAAATTTTTTAAATGCACAAAATAAATAAAAACAAATAATTAAACTTAATATAACATGTTTTTTTAACTGTACATACCACATGTACAAAATTGATCGACGACTTTATATGAATTAACAGGAAAAATAAAATTTCAAATTGTTCTCCTATACTATGATAAAGTTACTTGAATTTTAGTTCATGTAGTTTTAATTAACTCAATTTTAACTATGAATTTATCTCAATTTATTTCAAATGCTTATAATTATTGGGTAAATTATATCAATAATCCTTACATTTTGTTATTCTATATAGTTTTAATTGACTAAATTTTAGATTTTACGTAAATTTAGTTCAATTGACATAAAATCTTTAGGGTCTTTGATAGAAAATTTTCATTAGATTGGTTAAGATTAAGTCACTGAATTAACCAAGTATTTTGTTTTATTCCTAAAACGATGACAGGTTTCATGTGTCATAAAAAAATGCTATCAATTGGACTAATTGGAGACAAAATAAAAAATTCAAGGTTAAAATCGATTCAATTGAAATAACTAAGACTAAAATCACATAATAACCAAAATAGAGGGACTAATAGTATAATTAGCTCTAATTGTTAGCATTTTTTAATGACTAAGTGACATATGTCATTTTTTTTATAGGTAAATAATAAATTTGCTCAACTCGTTGAGTTAGCCTCAACAAATTCAGTAAACATTTTTTATCAAAAATATTAACGATATTATTAATTTTACTAAATTGACACAAAATTTAAAATTAAAAGTTACAATGGATTTAATAAAAAATAGGGAAAATCGGTCTAAGGTCCCTATCCACTTTTTAGTAATGGATTAGGTCCACAATATATTCTTTTGTAGTCTAAGGTCCCTCACCCCCATACCCAACAAATTAGACACAGGTGATAGAATTAAGCTTGAAGACAATGAGACGATCGTGCTCCACAGTGTGAAACCGGCAACGATCCTCAACATCGACCAAGAGTTCGCCTTCTTCGGAGGAGTGGACATTCCGCCCGCTTCAGCGTCGACGTTCGCCTCTGGTTCGCGATCTCCGACAATGAGGCAACGGTCTGGACTCTGCTTTGGCCGCTCGAGCTCTCCGTCAACAGAGACCAAGGTCCATAGCTATTGTTGCTTGCTGCCATGGAAGTTGTGTGTGTGTTTCTTGGTTTTTTTTGAGGCTTCTCCGTTGAAGTTGAAATTTCTGGCTCTGGTTCTGAGGGTAGAGCAAGAGTGAGTTCTCTTTCCTCTTCAATTCTTTTCCTTCTTTCACAATTTTTGGTTGTTTTTTTTGGCACAAGGGTGGAATTATTTGGTTAAATTGTTTTGTCCGTTTATCAAATTTTTTCCCTAATGAAAGGAATTGTCATATTGTGATGTGAAACTATCAATCAATCTATTTCTCAATTAAAATCATCTATAGTATTTAGATGATCATGTTAACCATTTTGTTTCTGGTTTTGTCCATTTTGTGTATTTCTTGTTTTGTCCATTTTGTTTTATTACAGAAATTCTGGGTTTAAACTAAAATTTCCATGGGTTGATTTTGAAATTTCTCTGGAGAGGTAATGTTGTGGAAATGTAGAGAAATTTCTCTGGAGAGTGGAACATATATGGAAGGCCAGAGAAATTTGAAATTTCTCTGGAGAGGTAATGTTGTGGAAATGTAGAGAAATTTCTCTGGAGAGTGGAACATATATGGAAGGCCAGAGAAATTTGAAATTTCTCTGGTTTAAATTTCTCTGGACTGAAATTTCTCTGGACCAATTTTCTCTGGACTGAAATTTCTCTGGACCAATTTTCTCTGGACTGAAATTTCTCTGGACCAATTTTCTCTGGACTGAAATTTCTCTGGACCAATTTTCTCTGGACTGAAATTTCTCTGGACCAATTTTCTCTGGACTGAAATTTCTCTGGACCAATTTTCTCTGGACTGAAATTTCTCTGGACCAATTTTCTCTGGACTGAAATTTCTCTGGATCAAGGTTGAGGGACCTTAGACATTATGAAAATATTGTTGATGGACCTTAGACTTCATAAAAATATTTAATATCCTTTATACTATAAAATCATAATATCAAGGACCTTAAAAAAAAAAACCCCTAAAAAATATAAGGACCAATATTTATATTTACTTTGTTATTTAAAATATCAACAAACTCATTCTCCACAATTTTTTTTTTTTCCCTTTTATGTTATACAACAAAGGAAATAACGAAACTGAAGCAACAAACCAAATTTGATACAACAAAATCTGCATACCAGATCGACATAGAGACAGAGAAGGATGTCCGAAAATTCTGAAATTGGTGAAGTAAATTTGATTTTGGCGGGTCAAAGAGGCGGGAGCCAAATCATGAAACAAGTGTTTATCATTCTTTATCTTTCATGCCATCCTTATCTACCATCTACACGACAAATTCACTGTGTTTTCACCTTCTGCGATCAGAGTTCATTAGGTATTCGTTCTCTCTTTCTCACACTCATCAAGCACACACAATACCTCTATCTTTCTCACTTATTTATGATCTTCTTGTTTTAGGCATAAAACTTTATATAATTTGAAAGTCTAATTTTGTAACTCATGAATTTATTAATTTTCATCTTTTAATATAAAAGGTTAGTTGTAATTTATTATTATTATATTTATGTTGTGATTGTATATAATGTCTTGCAAGTGTTTGTTTAAATGCTTCAATAGGATTTTGCATTAGGTTGCTCTGTTTTTTTTTACAAATTACTCAGTTAGATGAACATGAATTTTGATATCAAAAGATCCCGTATTATCTAAATAAATGTTTTTGTCCTCAAGTTTAGATTATATAATATATATGTAGCAATGGAGGCCGGTGGGACCCCTGAAAATTTGCATTCTCCCTATGCATTACATGTCATGGTATATGTAAACACACACATACATATATATATTATGTTATTGCACACAAACATGTAGTGCTGTTCTTCTCAAGCAGGCCCAAATTTGTTGCCACAGAGTGGTCATGATCATGCACCATCAGTATCACCAATAAAGGCCAAATTGATTTCTGTTTCTGCTGATTAGTAATGTTGGCTTTTGTGGCAAAAAAATGGCTAATACAACTATACCTTAAAATTAGCATGCAAAAACACTCTACTAGGAACTATACCTAATGTTTAATTGCAAAACTAGTGGAAAGAGACTCTAACCAAGCCGAGGGCGAGTTTAATATTTGATTGTTCTAGATTAATTTAAATTTTGTATGAGTTTTAAAATATATTCATGAGTATGTTTGTTTAGCATTCGAGAAGATCTCAAACGAGTTTCAAGTGAGATTAGTTTGAACAGTTTAGTTTTTTTTATACAATGTAATGTATATAAATTTATTGAGTCAAGTAAAATATGAGCTCAACAAATTAATTAACGAGTTTCAGAAGATATTTAAACTTAAATTATTTAGCTAATGAATTGATCTCGAATAATGAACAAAAAAAGAGATATTCTCTGTCTAATGGGTGGTTAGGACACTTAGGATAAGAGAGAACAACATCATAGAAAATGAAGACTTTGAAAGCTGATTTTGATCAACCAACAACATTTTGATAGAAAATTCACTAAAATCATGTCCTTATATTTTCATCTTCTATTGCCATGATCAAGAAGAGTTTCACCATCATCATCATCTTCAAATTGTTTTATAGATCAAGCCGCCAAATCCACTGATTGTAAACATAATAACTTTCCTTGGCAACCTTATCAGCTGCTCCGTAGGCTTAACAATTTATATTCATCTACTTGATGACCTGCTAATGTCTGCTCACCTGACTGACTACTGAAGCCAATAAAATAGCTGAATATTATTTTTAACTGTAATTTACTTATGTCACTTTTACCAGACTTTCAGTATTAAAGTGATTGGTGCAAGGAAGACTATCTTGTTATGGAAACTAGAATGATCTGTGTTCTCAAGTCTATGAACATTTTTTACTGAAAATGATGCAATTGAAAATATCTGTGAGGATCATTCATTTCCTAGGAGTTGAAACTCCTGCAAGTTTCAGAATGTGGAGAGTTTGAACTCTCAATTGATGAAAATCCCAATAGATAGAAAGTTCAGGTGGCATAGGAGTTAAATCTAATTCTTTGGAATGATGAGATTTTTTAAATCTTGAAAAATATGGCAACTGAAACCCATTATTCTGATAATTCTCAAGATTTCTCAGTTTCCACTTCAATTTTCTAGCATAAAAATCAAAACGAAAAAGAAGAGAGACCAATGTATGACAGACATTTGTGAAGTTAACTATTTTAGCTACTCCACAAAAACAAGCAACACCTGTGTGTTCACGAGTTCTTTTATTGCAATTTTTTTGCGGTTATTGAGTCAAAAAACAATTTACCAACATATATAACTCAACAATCAGCAGAAGCAACAACGCTACACAGCAGCACACATATGTAACCTAACAACCAGCACACAGCAGCAACAATGCTACACAACAGACAAACCAGCAACAATCAACAGAAATATCAGTAAAAACCCAGAAGTTCACCCTTCACCTCAGTAATGTCTGACCAATAGCCATCCTCAAATTAACACCTCCTCTGCTTCACCCCAGAAGTTCACTCAACAGCAGCACATCTCCTCTGTTTTATACACCAGTACCCATCAATAGCCCCATCACGTCTCACTTGATATATCTCTTGATCCTGCATTCTCAAGCTACTACCAGTTCATACTTCTATTTTCCCATCTCTGACAACAATCAGCAGCAAGTACAATTAATTAGTAGCAGCAACAATCAGCAAAAGTTGTTAGTGAAAACTCTGCTGCTGCTGATTGTTGCTGATGAAGAGAAGATGCTAGATGTTTCTGCAAATTGTTGCTGCTGTGTGCTGGCAGTGTATTTTGCTGTGTGTTGACAATTCCCCTTAAGATAAAACATGTGCCAAATGGCTAGATTAAGTGTACCAGTCCAAATGAACAAGCTTTTGGTGTTATTATATGCAGAGTTGTATCCATGATATATGGTCTTCCATTTCTATACTTCCCTTCTCAATAAACCTTTGATGCTGCATGGCTGCAGTTAGAGTGCAGAAAACAACTATCATCATTGCATATCCTTTGTGTGGATACAACTAATGAATTAGTTCTTCATCATACTGGTCTATCACAGATTCATACTATTTTTAGCTAGTTGCTATATTCACTTCTCATGTTGCTTGTAGTAGATCATTTAACAAATTGATTGTTGAGGATTCAACATTTGCAGTTTAGTCTACATGGCGCTGTGAATACGGGGCCTTATAGTATTCCTCTTTTATATTTATTTATTTTCTTTTTTTCTTTATTATGATTTTTTGAGTTAACAACCATCAATATACCAAACTATGTGGTCAAGTTTCTTAGTTCAAGCCTCAAGGGTATACTTATAAAGTAGTTTCGTTGATGACCTTATTATTGTTTATTAAGATTTATGAGTGGTAGATGTCGATGATTTGTGAGGTTTCTATAGGCTAGCTTATCATTAAATTTGTGAGGTTTCTATAGGCTAGCTTATCATTAAAATGAAAATAATTATAAAAAGTATTCTTTTTATTCTAATTGGCAAGGTGAATTATTAAATTTGTGTGCTTCACCATGACATTTTATAGATAAAACAAAATGTATGATCAACATGTGCACAACATTTCAGCCTAAGATTACTTGACTTGTATTGGACTGTTGAATTGTATAATAATCCTCACATTGGTATAACGGATTGATTTGTTGTTGTTGAGCAATCATGAATGTGCCTGACTCATTAAACATTCCCATTTCATAAGGTTATTCTCCTGAAAAACAGGGCTTTATTATTGTGCTTGTCCATTAACATTATAACTTATCATCTTACCTGGCTGTATGCAAAGATTGATGACTCTAGTACACCGACCTGACATGCCTTTAATTTTTTGTGTTGTAAACAGCTTGATTTATTGAGGCAACTTATGTTGTTGATGAGATGCCTAATTCTCTAAAGATATACTTGTTACAGCTTCTATATGCCTAGTCTGTAACATAATTTTGGCCTTTTCATTTACCCAGCTCTGATGAGCTAGCAATATTTGAAAATAATCATTTCATTCTAATTTTAGAATGGTCATAGTAATTGGATGTTTACATTTATTTGACTCTTTAGAAATATCACTCATCAATTATAAGGAATGAACTTGTATTTGTGGAAACCACCAAAGCCGATATTTAGTACTGTCTGGATAATTTGAAAATTTAGAAGCATTGTTGATTTCCTTGAATTTTCAAGGAAATGTACGTCACGGATTGAACTCTACAGGTATCTTGGCAACAACACATAATGCAAACCATGTTAGTAACATCTTCTTGACATTTCATCTTTGACCTGGTGCTGGGCCCTGATGGCTTGAACACTTTCACCTCTTGGCGTACTGGGGAAAAGTGATGGAAAAAGGGTTTTTTGGCGATTCAATTACACCTAGTTGTATTCTATTTCCTTGTTATGATGCAAGTTTATAACCTTTCTTAGTCATAATTACAACATAACCATAACTCAAATGATTTTTCAATTTTTATTGGAATAAATGCATCATTTGATATTTCATATATTTCAATTTCCTTGTTTTACCATATAAGTTAAGAATTTTTTGTGCCTTTTGCATAATCAAGTTTTGTTGTTTTTGTCAATCATAACTTACAAATACTTGTTATTGATATATGCATTTTTTAATGTTCTAGAAACATTTTGGACACTTGTTTAATCGAGATTGTTTACTTATGGATAAGACATGGATGTATCTATCGATCAAGATTAAGTGATGCATACCAGAAAGGAGTAGACATGTTTCTCAATTTTGCATTTACTAATGCAAGTTAAGAGGATAAGATCATATGTCCATGCATCAAGTGTGGACTTACACTTCCCATCACTCGGTCAGTTGCATATGATCACTTAGTATGTGATGGCTTCACAAAGGGTTACACTAAATGGGTTTTACATGGTGAAGCATCATTTGTTGCTACAACAAGTCTTGATACGCACATGTAGAATGGGCCACAATTAAATATTGATACGCATGGATTAGTACACGAGGCATTTGGAATCTCAAATGATGATAACAAAGCCGATGGAGACAACCCTATAGGTTTGGGAGATAAACCAAATCCACAAGCAGAGAAGTTCTACAATTTGATACATGATGGACAAAAGGAGCTTTATCCACAATGTAGGAATTTTACAAAGCTCTCATTTATCATTCAATTAATTCATATAAAGAATTTAGACGGATGGAGTAATAAATCGTTTACCATATTATTAGAGTTATTGAAGGAGGCATTCCCAGAGGCTGTAGCACTGCCTAATACTGTTTATGAAGTTGAGCAGATAGTCATGGAGTTAGGACCTAGTTATGAGAAGATTCATGCATGTCCCAATGATTGCATGTTGTATAGGAATGAGCACAAAACTGATTTTGAATGTTATGTTTGCCATACATCTAAGTATGTAACAGACCAAAATAATTCAGGCAACGAGGCATCCTCTAAAAAAGGCAGCTATAAAACACCTTCTAAGGTTCTACATTACTTTCCTTTGATACCAAGGGTACAAAGGTTATTCATGTCATCCAAAACAGCATCATCTATGAAGTGGCATAAAGAAGGTCGCACTAATGATGGTTGTATGAGACATCTTGCCGATTCTCCAGCTTAGATGACTTTTGACCACCTACATCTTGATTTCGCAGTAGATTATAGAAATGTTAAACTTGGTTTGGCGTGTGATGGTGTGAACCCTTTCAGAACATTGAGTAGCACGTATAGCACCTGGCCTGTAATTCTTATTCCATATAATTTGCTTCCATGGATGTGTATGAAGCAGACCAATTTTCTATTATCATTGATTATCCTTGGTCGTAGTGTACCTGGAAATAATATTGATGTGTATTTGCAAACTTTAATAGATGAATTAAAGGAATTATGAGTGGATGGAGTAGAGACATATGATGCATTAATTAAACAAAATTTTCAATTGCATGTGGCATTAATGTGGACTATCAGCGACTTCCCTGCATATGCTTATTTGTTAGGGTGGAGTACTAAGGGGAAGTATGCATGCCCTTCATGCCACAAAGACACATGCTTTCAGTGGTTGAAGCATGGCCGAAAACATTGTTACATGGGTCATCATCGATTCTTGGACAAATATCATGCATTTCGAGATGATGAACGATCTTTTGATGGTACTAAAGAAAAAAAAACTGTACCCAATCCTTTAACTGGTTTTATGGTATTGGATATGTTACACGACTTCAATATCACTTATGGAAAAATGAGTACTAATCCAGAATTACCATATAATTGGAAGAAAAGAAGCATAATCTTTGAATTACCATATTGGAAGGATAATCTACTGCGTCACAATCTTAATGTGATGCACATTGAGAAAAATGTATGTGAGAGCATGCTTGGAACACTTCTGAATTTAGAGGGGAAGACAAAGGATAATCTAAATGCACGTCTTGACTTGAAACTTCAAGGTATAAGGCCTGAACTCTTATAGCGATCCCGGGTTTCACCCCCTTTATGTACAGTGTTTCGAACTTAGGTCCCGTAGTATTGACTGTTGTATTATCTTATTTCCGTCCTTCAACACGCTGTATTTGAGTTATAGGATGTGTTGGGTAGGTTGTTACAGGTTGGTTGAACTTAGAAACCAAAAGTAGTTGCCCAGATTTTTGCCTTCACGCTCGAGCGGAGATTTTGACGCTCGAGCTGGCCCTTCGTTGTTGTTTCTCCGCTCGAGCAGGTGTTTTGACGTTCGAGCGCGATTTTCCATCCCCTAGCATTTTTCCTCTGCAATGTTGGATGCTTGAGTGGGAGTTTTGACGCTCGAGCATGAGTTTGTGTGTGACGCTCGAGCGGGAAGTTTTACGCTCGAGCGGGGACCTGGTTCAACAAAAGTTCTGGGAGTGTGTATCCGCCGCTCGAGCGGGAGTTTTGACGCTCGAGCGGGAGTCTGTGAGTGACGCTCGAGCTGGGTTTTCCACGCTCGAGCGGGGCGATTTTTATATTAACTTCGGGATTCCATTTTTGAATCACTTTTCAACATCTTTTCTCTCTCTTACTTTTCCGAAAAAGCCATTTGAGAGCTTCTCTCACTAAAACTCAACTTCTCTCTAAGTATTGATCTAGTAGGAGTGATTTCCTCACCTTTGGCCTTTGCAAAAGTTGTGTTGATTGTCGTGGGCTATGTTTTGATCCGAGCATATTGAGTTTTGGAGCACTTTGGGTTTCGTCATCTTCTCCCTTTGAGCTCCGAATTTGAGGTAGGGATATCCTACTCCTCCTTATGAGTTTTGTCTTTGAACCTTAGCATTTTGATATGTTGAGGGTCGTTGGGTAATTTTTAGAAAGTTTGGGTCTTTGTGTAATTTTACAAAAGTTGGGGTTTTATTTATTATTACCTATATGCATGTTGGGCATAGAGAAATGAGATGAATGTTGGATTGTTGATAAAAATGAAACCTTAGGGTTGTTTTGTTAATTATGATAAATGCCCTAATTGCATTGTTAAATTAATTTGTGAAATAAATGTGAGAAATGAGAAATGGAATAGAAAATGTTGGAATTGGGAATGTATGGGATTAAAGGGTGTAGTTGGATTATTTGTCACTCACCAAATTGAAATGTCAATATTTTACCCATTTGGCGCATTTATTTTCTGTTTAGAAATAACTGCTTTGGGCTATCGGTGGAGGATAGTCTTGATTGTTGTAGACAATGCATGATGATTAGGCAAACTAAAACTAAAACTAATCGATTAAGTGTACTATTGAATATAGCGATTGGAATAATACATTAACTTTATGTATTGATTGATTGTATATGATAACTGTTTATATACATTGTTTGTGTGGGAGGAGAAAGGGGCTGTACTCCACGGTTTATTGGAAGAAAGGGGCTGTACCTCTAAACCGGAAGGTTTATTGGAAGAAAGGGGCTGGACCTAAGGTTTTGAAACCCGGACCGGACTGGCCGGTTGAACCGGTTGAACCGGTGACCGGATGGGGTTCCGGTCCGGTAAGCCCTCTTAAACCGGCCAATTGCAAAAACCGGACTATTTATTGAAAACCGGTGAACCCACCGATTAAACCGGTGAACCGGTTGACCCGGTTACGGGTTGATCGAACCGGTCCGGCTCCTCTTTTTTTTTTTCTTTCTTATTATATATATAAAGTATAAGAATATAAGAAAATTTTAATTTGAAACGCTTTTTCAAGGGTCTTCTCTTGTGAGGAATCTCATTAAGAGTTTTGATGAAATTATTGTGAAAGTCTTCACCTATTATAAGAAAAAAATTCTCTAAAAAAGACTTAAGAAATCCATGTGGGATTCAATCAAATGTATTGGAGGGAATATTGAAATTTTGATATCTCTCCAAAATTTTTGCTCTCCATTCAATCAAATTATTTGAATTAAAATCATATGGAGGGAATATTAAATATTTGATTTCATCTTCCAAAATTGAAATTAATAATATTTCAAAATATATTATTATATTTTTCAGTAAAAAAAATATTAAGACAAATATTTAAGATAATTTAATATTTTTAATTTATAATTTTATTACTTATATTTTTATTTAAATATAATTTTAATATATTTATTACGTCACGGTTCAATTCCGGTTTAACCCGACGGTTGAACCGGTGACCCGTCCACCCTATCCTTTTTTCGGTTAGTTCACCGGTCCGGTTTTTAAAACATTGGCTGGACCTCTAAACCGGAAATTGTGTTATGCAGATACAGCTCATATGCTTATCTATTGAAGTGCAGATACAGCTCATATGCTTATTTATTGAAGTGCAAATACAACTAATATGCTTATTTGTTGATGTATTGATACAGCTTGTATGGTTATCTGTTGATGTATTGATATAGCTAGTATGCTTATCTATTGCGAAATGTAAATGCTTAAGAGTTATTGTCTCATATAAGTTGTTTGGCTAGGTTCTGAACTATGTTATGAATTGAGAATTGGATAAGAAACGGAAAGTGAATGTAACATGGACATGATTGTCGTGAAACTGTAACACGATATAAATTGGAATATAAGTGTGGACCACCCATTGAACGCTATTAACTTAGTCATTGTTTATAGTTGGTTTAGTGTATTTCTACTGGGCTGTGGCTCACCCTATATAGGACACCATTTTCAGGTACAGGAAGCATGCCACTTCCAAGGGCGTAGTTTGGGAGGCTAGAGGTAGACAGACTGCTTTTGTTGTTTTGCTTTCTTTGATGTATTATATGTAAATTCAAGCCAAGAGCTTAAGATGTATTGAGTTAGTACTCTTCTCTTTTTGTAACCAAGTGTTAACTTGGAAAACTGTAAGCCCGTAGGGCATTTGTTTGTTAGTAGCATGTAATATTTCTGTAAGAGCTACTCTAATTAATAGAAAGATATTTATTTCTCGTACATCATTGCATGTCTAAAATGATGGGTTTTATGTATTATTTTGAGGGCGTGACAACTTGGTATCAGAGCGTACCGGGTTCGAATACTTTGGGTACGTGGGAAGTGATTAGAATCACACTGGGTTTATCTCGCTTGTTAGAGACTTAAGTGTAATGTTAGGTGCTTATGTGACAACATGTTTATGTGACTATGTGGGTATGGAATATAGTTTTTTGGATGTTGATTGGATCCTTGGGTTTCTGGGAGTCCTGTTGGAAAGGCACCTGATCAATGCTGTTTCTAACCGGAACTCTAGTAACGCTTCGGGACTATCATTATCCGGAAATGAAATTCGCAAGTGTTTAGGTGTTTATGTGCTTACGTGGAATGAATTACAGCTGTCCATCGTGTTAAGACGCTAGTATTATAGTTTCGGCACCTTTGTTGTTGTGCTAATACCTTTGTTACTTTTACTAGGATGGCTAGACGAGGAAGTTGTGATTTCCCTCCTTCCGCACAAGAAGAGTTGCAGAAACAGTTTGTGGAATTACGCCAAGGTACTACTCCTTTGGTGCAGTTTGAGGCATGGTTTGCTAATCTGTCAAGGTTTGCCCCGGAATTGGTGGAGACGGAGGAATTGCATTGTTCAGAGTTTGAGGGTAGGCTGTGCGATAGCATTCGGGAAAGGATTGCTGGGTCTTGGCATAGGAGCTATAGTGTGCTTGTCGGGGCTGCGGCCCATGTGGAGGCAGCAGTGCTAGCTATGGGCCAGAATAGGGAAGATGCCATGGTTGGGAATGTTGGTTGGAGTAGGGAGGAGGCCATTTCGGTAACTCCTACGGCTTATAGGTACTCTAGGCCTAGTAAGAGGTGGAGGCGAAAGTGTGTTCAGTCCCAGGCTATGTCCTTTTCTTCGTATGGGGTTTCGAACTCTTCTGTTGGGGGGCCCAGAGAGGTTCGAGTTTCAGGCCAGCCTCAGAGTAGGGGATCTGCTAGTTGTTTCAGATGTGGTCAGTTAGGCCACAAGTCTTCGGTGTGTCCCCAGAAGAAGAGAGCAGGGTTGGCAGTTCTACCAGTAGTTGCACCACCAAAATCATCTAGCCAGCTAGGTTTTGGGTCGATTGAATGTTCAGTGGGGAAACAGTTGTTGGGGCCATCATCAGCTCAGACTTTGAACCAGTCTCGTGCTTGGGAGTCGTTTACTTGTTGGGTGTGTAATCAGCCAGGTCATATCAGGCGTTTCTGTACTCAGCCAGGAGCTTCTTTGGAAGTCTCGCAACCTAGTCGGGTCCAGCCTTATTTGACTGGACAGGAGCAATACCGTTTTGGGGGACAGTCATGCCAGAGCTCGAGGGCCTTTGGTGAGTCAAGTTCCTAAGTCCCAGTTGGGGAAATTTGCAGTTGTTCCAGGTGTGGCCAGTTGGGGCACACCAGTAGTTCTTGTCCATGGCTTGTAAGCTCGTAGGTTATCTCATGTTTGGGAATGACCAACTTTGGCTGTCCAGTGAGGGACGGTAGTGGTGGTAATACCGAGGGGATGGTTTTGTTTTGACTAATCCATTTTGTAATCGGTGAATTATCGTTTTGTAATCATTGGGTTCTGTTGTGTAACCAATGTGTCTTGGGAATGTTGAAACATCTAAACTGTTTGCTTATCTATATATATATATATGCTTTGTTTGTTAACTTCCTTGGATTGGGTGGATTGGAGCATGTAGTAGCTCTAAGGTTTTATTAATGCAATAAGTTGTTGTAAGACCATAAAATTTTTGGTAATAATGCGTTTATATGCATGTGATTTGGTTTGGGAAAAATTGGGGGATTGTAGACACCCCATTTTTGACCGTCCTCAATACTTGGACGTCACCGTTTGAACACCCGGTGATCATCAATGTTTGTGTTCGTTTGGAGTTCCCGGAGGTCTCGACTACGCGCCTTGCCTTTGGATCTCCGAACTCGACTGTTTAGTGTCTGGTTTTGCACCAAACACTTGTGTTTTGCTTTGGAGGGGCAGGGAATACCTTGTGAGGCATCCCCACACATCACCGGCCATGGCCAGAGGCCACCGGCTGATGTTTTGTTGCCATCGGCAATGTATATTGCCGGTCGGCATTCTTTGTTGCCGTTCGACAGTACATTTTGTCAAAATGGCAATTTTGAGCACGCGCCTTGCCTTTGGATCTTCGAACTCGACTGTTTAGTGTCTGGTCTTGCACCAAACACTTGTGTTTTGCCTTGGAGGGGCAGGGAATACCTTGTGAGGCATCCCCACACATCACCGGCCATGGCCAGAGGCCACAAGATCTCCGAACTCGACTGTTTAGTGTCTGGTTTTGCACCAAACACTTGTGTTTTGCCTTGGAGGGGCAGGGAATACCTTGTGAGGCATCCCCACACATCACCGGCCATGGCGTCTTGCCTCAAGATCTCCGAACTCGACTGTTTAGTGTCTGGTTTTGCACCAAACACTTGTGTTTTGCCTTGGAGGGGCAGGGAATACCTTGTGAGGCATCCCCACACATCACCGGCCATGGCCAGAGGCCACCGGCTGATGTTTTGTTGCCATCGGCAATGTATATTGCCGGTCGGCATTCTTTGTTGCCGTTCGACAGTACATTTTGTCAAAATGGCAATTTTGAGCAGCCGACTACTGTTCATCTGCTTTTGCAGATATTTTAATACAGCTGGCTTGCATTTTGTTCCCCTCCATACACGTGTATGGAGGGATGGCTTCCTTGTTAGCTTCTTGAGTAAGCTTTACAAGATTGGCTTCTCTATAAGAGGAGCCCTCCTCTCTTGGCTTTAGGGTTAGACATTTTAGAGAGAGAAACATTGTTAGAATCTCTGGTTCTAGGGTTAGAACTTATATATATCCTATCTCTATATATCTCTCCCTCTTGAGTGTTCTAGGTGCATTTGTTCATAGTATTGCACACAAACACCTACTATTACACCTTCCCTTGGCTATTGAGTTTCTAAAGGTCTGTTTTCAGAGTTTTGGAGCTAGTTTGGAGCTCAAGAAGCTGCTGGAGCTTCATTTGTGAAGAAGGTCTTCAAGGGTAAGAAGTTTGTCCCTTTATTCTCCATTTTTGCATTGCATTTTTGCCTATTTTAGAACTGTTTTTGAGCTTAGTGTATAATATAAAAAAGTTCTGTTTTTAGGCCCTCTAAATAGTTTGTTTAGAGTGTTTTGTGGTTTGGAGGTGTTTGACCCCTCCTAAGCCTTGAGAGGCTCCATTTTGTGCTATTTTGTGTAAGCTTCGAGACCTTGGTGTTTGGGCCTCCTCACCACTGAAATCTTGAGGGATTTCAGAGGTGAGGATGGTGCCTTGAGGTCCCAAGAAGGAGAGGGCCACCCCCTCTCCTTGTTGTCCTTGAAAAGGGTCATTTTTGCCTCTTTAATAAGCACCTAGCTAAGCCTCATGTTGACCATGTCTTGGCTGTTATTTATGCTTATTTTGTCATGAAATAGCATTGTTGTATTTTGGTTTTGGTACACCATGCATGCTTAGCATACCTACCTTGTAATGCAATGTTTAGGCCTTAACATGCCTTAGGTTGTAAACCATTGTTCAAGCATGATTTAGGTCTAGCTTTGTGAAGCTTTTGTGCTTATTTTGCCATGTTAGAGGTCTGTCCTTAGTTGTTTTGGTCGGCCATGACATGTTTAGTATAGCCTCTTTGCATTTTGGCTTGTTGGCCTTAAGTATGTGAGGGTATAGCATGTGTTACTTGCTTCATTTCAATGGTTAGGCACCATTTGTAGCATCATTTCAGTCCCTTTAGCATGCTTGTATGCTTGCCTTGGATGCCTCCTTGATGCCTTATGAGCTTGTGTTGTATGCTCCTTGAAAGTGCATTTGTGCATGCTTTTGAATTCAAGCCATTTAGATGACGTCAAGTGGTCTTTTTGGCTTTGTTTTATGTGCTAGAACTCTGTTTTTGGTCATTAAATTCATGCCATGTTTGGTCTTGTTAAGTGTGGTCAAAAATCCCTTTTAGCTTGCCTTGAATCTTGGACCATTGTCACATGCCTAGCCTATCTTGTTTGCTTGGTTTGGCACCATGTTCTTGCATGATTTTCAGAACTTAATGCATGACATTAGTCCATGTTTGCATCCTCTTAAGTGTGCTTGAGAATTGCTTTTAAATTCTTGAAGTATTGGATACCCATTGCATGCATGTGTGCGTGTGTGTTAGTCCTTCATTTTGGGCACTTTGGCCACTGTTTTAGGCCTAGTTAGGACTGCCTAAATCATGTTTAAGTCCATCTCTTTGTTTGTTGCATGCACTCCTTGTATGTTGTAGCATATTGGTGAGTTTTTGTAATTTTGAACTTGCATGATTGAATGAAGTCACATGTTTGTTTACATGCTTAAACACCCACATTGTGCCTTGCATACTTGTTGGTTGCATTATCTCATGCCTTGCATGTCTTGTATGCTTGCTTGCATTATCCATGTTACATACTAGTCAACATGCTTAAGATCACATTGCATTGGCATGCATGCTCTACCTCTTGACCAAATCATGATAGAGGTTGAGTCCCACTGGTTTGTTGGTTTGCATTGCATTTCATCTTGACATGAAAAAGCACACATTGATTCTTTGGCCATCACGCATTGAAAATGCGCGGTTGATGGTCCGAGAACCAAGGACCATGTCCCTTTGATTCAAATACATGATAAGGGTTAGGATTGGTGCATACATTGCTTGAATTGCATTGCCATGCTCTGCCTTGCCCTTTGTTGCTGTCAATTGCAGATTCTGCAGGAACTTTCTGTCGACCGGCAGTGTTTAGTGCCGACCGGCAATCCTTCCTGAGCTGATAGCTTCATAAACAGCCGATGATTACACACCACAACCGGTGATGATTCTACTCAGCCGGTGGTGTCTCCTAATGTCCAGGGAAGCAATTCTGAGACTTTGACTGTCTTCCAAGAGGCAGTGCAGAGAAAACAGAGGCAGCCTATGCATGGCAGTGCACTTCCGAGCAAGACCCGAGCGCGCGTGCATCGAACCTTCTTCACGAGGCCTTTTTTTTATTACTTTTCTTATGCTTAGTTAATTTGTTAATTAATTAGGTGATTTGTAATAATTAATTAGCTTGCAAGTTAGTTAATTCGTATTATTCTTTCGGTCGTTGTATTATTCTTTTGGTCCCTCCGAGCGAGGGCAAACTTGTAATAAGTGTGGGTGAGTATGTGCATGTCTCCCAACCCCCACCTCTTTCTCCCTTTTATTTACCTGCTTATGAAGGTAGATTAGGGCATGTTTAAATTAGCATACCTTATGCTATGCATGCGTGCATCCATACATTTGTCTTGCATGCACCAGGCTCGGTACATCATGCTAACTGCATTTGCACTTCAATTCCAAATTGAATACGTGCATCAACTGATTGCATTTCACATGCCATGTTTAGGTTAGCCGAGCCTACTCTAAATTGCATCCTGTATGTGTTGCATTAGTCAATTTGACATGACCTAGGACCATGCATGTTGGCTAACTAGTTTATTGTTTTGGCACGGAGTACGATGTAAGTATTTTTGAGGTCCCAAGAAGGAGAGGGTCACCCCCTCTCCTTGTTGTCCTTGAAAAGGGCATGTTTTAGCCTCTTGAGAGAGAGTCTATACTTATATGTTGTGTGCATCACATAGTAACCTAGGCTAATAACTGGTTTAAGGACACACAAAGTTTTCAAAAATATATATCATGGTTAGTAGAGGCCGATCTTTGATCGGGCGAGCGGGGGTGCTCACGAAGTGACCTTCCCCAATCGTACCCAAGTTCCCGAGCCGAGGCAACTTTGGTGATGACGGACACGTGGCCTTTGGCACCGAGTCAGGGTTTCCTAAATTCCCCTTTAAAAAAAATATTTAGGTGGCGACTCTGTATCTGGCAAAGCAGTCCATGTTTGACACTTCTTTTCAAAAAATCTGTTTCTCAAAACGATTTGCCGGATTTGGACTCTTTGGTTCAGATTAAGAACCGTGATACAAATCGAGTCCGAACTGTAGCAGTGAGGCCCACGGGGCGTGCGCTACAGGGATGCGTATCCTAATCAGGACTATTGTGGGGCTATTTTGGGGCTTGAAAAGTTGTACTCGCCGGGTATGCAGAACTTCATGGGTGCTACCCATTTGACCTTATGTTTATGGTAGAGATCTTGGTCTCTTGTCGGGAGAACTCCTCGAGAGGATGTGAAGTGTGTGATTAATACTAGGTGTAGTATATATTTAACATGATGCTTTGCGGAGTCATAGTGCATAATTTCGTTAGGATTAGACTTATCCCTTCATGATAGGTAATGTCGCCAAATTTGCATCTGTACCGACTGGTAGTTTGATTAGAGAGAGTGTGAGACTCTATATAAGATAGTGGTTATTGGCATCGGGAGTGGTGTGTGGTGAGCAGCTGGTGTTATATCCTGAGCGGTGGTGTAATGGGTGTTTCCTAAGTTCCCAGACTCCTTTTTGATGGTAGAATACGATAGCTTTGTACCTTAATACCGGGTAGGTCAAGTGATGCTGACGACAGGATTGGTTGGGTGTATAACCCATGATTTGGGTGTGAACCGTGAGTAGGGTCACTGTGGTTTGGTCTTTGCGAAGAAAGGTTTGGGATGATAATGAGAAGGTTGAGGACTTTTACTCCTCCAGAAATTTAGAATGGTGAATCTGTGAAAGCCTTGTCGGCGACAGGCGACGATGTCGGGGTTTGGTTCATGGTGGTTGTCTAGCGGTAGCAATGGCTAGTGGTTTGGCACGGAGGCTGGGCCTCTTGATGGTACTCTCGGGATGAGTGACAACTAAGATGCGGGGTAAAGAGTGGACCTTATGGGTCATGGAGGGACTCGGTATGGGAGTAAGATAGCTTGCAAAATAAGGAGGTTTTGCCTAGTGCGGTATGTGTTAGTGTGTGGTTCGTAGGTTGTTATTAGATGATGTATAGAAGGGAATCAGTCCAAGAAAATCCCAGGTGAATACTTTGATAAGGCAATGGTTTGGTTTCTTATTGAAGTCGAGAGGTTGGATGTTTGGTTAAGTCAGGTCATTTCGACATAAGTGTCCGTTGTCCAGTTTAGATAGTGGTAACACAAGCGAGGTAGTAGAGTTGTGAAAAGTGAGTAAGGCACCTTGTTAGAGTCGTTTTGACCCGTTTGGCCCTTGTTCGTACGTTCAAGGCACGGGGGTGTGCAATGTTATCCGTTGTGTCGTTACGTTATTGAAAATTTTAAGTGTTTAGGAGTCCTTTTTTATGGAAGTTCTGTTTTTGGGTATTGTGTCATCACTGTGAGTATGGCGGGTTTTGTGGGATGGCTGTGTTGAGATTCACTCAGGGGTCATTGAGTACTTTTCGTAAACTAAAATGATTTTGAATCGAAACGTGAGTTTTGCTATCCTTATTTTCGGGAAAATAATTTGAGAGAAATCTTTGAGTTCGGCAGTGGCCAGTTGTAAATGACGTGTTTAGTGGTAGCCTTACGAACCTGAATATTTTACGGGAAGTTAGACTCGACCTAGCCTGAGTTGCTGGTTATATGCTGTGTGATTTTGGCGAGACCTTGAAGTAGTGGGATAGTATTGTGCTGTAATGTTGTTCCCTACCCGTGCTTCGTCTTACATACATGTTTTGTGAGAGTTAACTGGAAGCCTTGTGTACAAACGTTTCCGTGTTTCCTTTGTTGGGATATTAAGTACCAAATACTGGTTTGAGTGTTGTGAGTAGTCGAGACGTGGTGGATGTCTCAGAACACTCTAGTGATTGAATGTGTCCTACTATTATCATTGTTATCGAGTCTGGCTAGGCCGGACTTTTCCATTCGTAAGGTATTATGAAAACGTAATGGAAGTTTAATGTAATATTGCCCGTGTAGAATGTATTGAGGAACTGGAAATATATCATGAACTTTAATTGTGTTATGAAATTGTGAATCATATATATTGGAAGTTTTTAGATTTGAAAGGAATGCATGTTGTAACATATATTGTAAATGGCCCATTGAATAGGGAAGAAGTGACCAGTAATGGGTCAGGTTGTTAAATATTAAATTGTAATATTTTTGAGAAATTGATTTAACTTAAACGTTGTGAAACATTTCAATGAGAGGTATTTGGCAAGTGAATTGTGGATGGTCATGTGTTATGAATGACGCTGTGTTTATAAAAAATGTTTACAAAACTTTTAAGTTTCGCATGGAAAATGCAAAGTTTGTTTTGGAATGCTAACGTTGAAAATTTGAGTTTTCTTGGAGAAGTGCCTCATGAACAAGAAAATAAATTCCCTTATATTTGTACAAAAGATTTGCATTGGTTGTTTAATTTGAAATTTTGATTGTTGAGTAGTGACTTAGCTGGGAGCACTAGTTGGGTGTTTTGGTGATTTATCTCGGGAAGAGTTTAGTTTTGCTGAGGTCTTTTGTGCCTGAGTGTTGTCTTGAAATGTGCTTCCTTAGTTAGTCCTTTCTTTTGTGGGAGTTAACCAGAAATTCGTTGAGAGAATAGTTTCTTTCTAAGTGCTCGGGTGTTGAGTACTTTGTAGTCGGTTGGCCTTGTAACTTTGGTGTTTTCTAAATTTCGGGGACGAAATTCTTTAAAGGGGGGAGATTATAGCGATCCCGGGTTTCACCCCCTTTATGTACAGTGTTCCGGACTTAGGTCTCGTAGTATTGGCTGTTGTATTATCTTATTTCCGTCCTTCAACACGTTGTATTTGAGTTATAGGATGTGTTGGGCAGGTTGTTACAGATTGGTTGAACTTAGAAACCAAAAGTAGTTTCCCAGATTTTTGCCTTCACGCTTGAGCGGAGATTTTGACGCTCGAGCTGGCCCTTCGTTGTTGCTTCTCCGCTCAAGCAGATGTTTTGATGTTCGAGCGTGATTTTCCATCCCCCAGCATTTTTCCTCTGCAATGTTGGACGCTCGAGCGGGAGTTCTGACGCTTGAGTGTGAGTTTGTGTGTGACGCTCGAGCGGGAAGTTTTACGCTCGAGCGGGGACCTGGTTCAGCAAAAGTTCTGGGAGTGTGTATCCGCCGCTCGAGCGGGAGTTTTGACGCTCGAGCAGGAGTCTGTGAGTGACGCTTGAGCGGGGTTTTCCACGCTCGAGCGGGGCGATTTTTATATTAACTTCGGGATTTCATTTTTGAATCACTTTTCAACATCATTTCTCTCTCTTACTTTTCCGAAAAAGCCATTTGAGAGCTTCTCTCACTAAAACTCAACTTCTCTCTAAGTATTGATCTAGTAGGAGTGATTTCCTCACCTTTGGCCTTTACAAAAGTTGTGTTGATCGTAGAGGGCTACGTTTTGATCCGAGTATATTGAGTTTTGGAGCACTTTGGGTTTCGTCATCTTCTCTCTTTGAGCTCCGAATTTGAGGTAGAGATATCCTACTCCTCCTTATGAGTTTTGTCTTTGAATCTTAGCATTTTGATATGTTGGGGGTCATTGGGTAATTTTGAGAAAGTTTGGGTCTTTGTGTAATTTTACAAAAGTTGGGATTTTATTTATTATTACCTATATGCATGTTGGGCATAGAGAAATAAGATGAATGTTGGATTGTTGATAGAAATGAAACCTTAGGGTTGTTTTGTTAATTATGGAAAATGCCCTAATTGCATTGTTAAATTAATTTGTGAAATAAATGTGAGAAATGAGAAATAGAATTGAAAATGTTGGAATTGGTAATGTATGGGATTAAAGGGTGTAGTTGGATTATTTATCACTCACCAAATTGAAATGTCAATATTTTACCCATTTGGCGCATTTATTTTCTATTTAGAAATAACTGCTTTGGGCTATCGGTGAAGGATAGTCTTGATTGTTGTAGACAATGCATGATGATTAGGCAAACTAAAACTAAAACTAATCGATTAAGTGTATTATTGAATATAGCGATTGGAATAATACATTAACTTTATGTATTGATTGATTGTATATGATAACTGTTTATATACATTGTTTGTGTGGGAGGAGAAAGGGGCTGTACTCCACAGTTTATTGGAAGAAAGGGGCTGTACCTCTAAACCGGAAAGTTTATTGGAAGAAAAAGGCTGGACCTCTAAACCGGAAATTGTGTTATGCAGATACAACTCATATGCTTATCTATTGAAGTGCAGATACAGTTCATATGCTTATCTATTGAAGTGCAGATACAGCTAATATGCTTATTTGTTGATGTATTGATACAACTTGTATGGTTATCTGTTGATGTATTGATATAGCTAGTATGCTTATCTATTACGAAATGTAAATGCTTAATATGAGTGTCTGTCTCATATAGGTTGTTTGATCAGGTTCTGAGTCATAGTTATGAATTGAGAATTGGATAAGAAACGAAAAGTGAATGTAACATGGACATGATTGTCGTGAAACTGTTAACACGGTATAAATTGGAATATAAGTGTGGACCACCCATTGAACGCTATTATCTTAGTCATTGTTTATAGTTGGTTTAGTGTATTTCTACTGGGCAGTGGCTCACCCTATATGGGACACCATTTTCAGGTACAGGAAGCATGCCACTTCTAAGGGCGTAGTTTGGGAGGCTAGAGGCAGACTGACTGCTTTTGTTGTTTTGCTTTCTTTGATGTATTATATGTATTAAGATGTATTGAGTTAGTACTCTTCTCTTTTTGTAACCAAGTGTTAACTTGGAAAGCTGTAAGCCCGTAGGGCATTTGTTTGTTAGTAGCATGTAATATTTCTGTAAGAGCTACTCTGATTAATCGAAAGATATTTATTTCTCGTACATCATTGCACGTCTAAAATGATGGGTTTTATGTATTATTTTGAGGGCGTGACAACTCCATCCAAAAGAAAATGCAGCAAATAAAACCATCTTGCTTCCTTCTTATTTCTCATTAAAGAAACAAGAAAAATATGTTTTTTGTAAATTTTTGAAGACTGTTAAAGTTCCTGATGGTTATGCAGCGAATATTTCACGATGCATCGACTTAAAGCAACGTAGAATCTTTGGACTTAAAAGTCATGATTGCCATATTTTGATGTAACAATTACTCCTTTTAGCAATTCGAGAAATGTTGAGTTCACATGTAACTTCACATTTGATTGAGTTGAGTAATTTCTTTCGAGAGTTATGTTCTAAAGTTGGTTTGGCACAAGACTTTATGCGTCTTGAAAGGCAAATTCCGATAACACTTTGTAAGTTTGAAAAAATATTTCCCGCTAACTTTTTTGATATTATGGTGCATTTGGTGGTTCACTTAGCATCTGAGGCTAGATTAGCAGGACCTGTGCATTATCGTTGGTGTAAATTTTTGAAGACTGTTAAAGTTCCTGATGGTTATGCAGCGAATATTTCACGGTGCATCGACTTAAAGCAGCGTAGAATCTTTGGACTTAAAAGTCATGATTGCCATATTTTGATGCAACAATTACTCCCTTTAGCAATTCGAGGAATGTTGAGTTCACATGTAACTTCACCTTTGATTGAGTTGAGTAATTTCTTTCGAGAGTTATGTTCTAAAGTTGGTTTGGCACAAGACTTTATGCGTTTTGAAAGGCAAATTCCGATAACACTTTGTAAGTTTGAAAGAATATTTCCCGCTAACTTTTTTGATATTATGGTACATTTGGTGGTTCACTTAGCATCTGAGGCTAGATTAGCAGGATCTGTGCGTTATCGTTGGATGTATTCTGTTGAGAGGTACAGTTTATATTAAATTACATATTTCTTTGCCATCATTATGATATTTTACTTTTGTTATTATCGAATATTATTCAAAATTTTATTTTTTGAACTTACCAAAACATAGGTACTTGAGTAGATTAAAGTCATATGTACGAAATAGAAGTCGACCAGAGGGTAGAATGGCAAAAGGATACCTTGCAAATGAATGCTTGACATTTTGCTTGAGGTATATGGAAGGTGTTGAGACACGGTTCAATCGGACGTCTCGAAATTATGATGAGGAGGGTAATGGTACCGAAGGATTATCTATTTTCTCAATGCCTGGCCGACCATTAGGTAAGGGCGTGATAGACACAATGGATGAGGATGATGGCACAAAAGAAAAGGCACATCGATATGTGCTATTTAATTGTGAGACAGTCAACAAATTTATTGAGTAAGACACTCCACATCTGTAATCAATTTCATTATTATTATTATTATTATTATTATTTTACATACTTTTTTCACACACTCACAAATCTTTTATATGGTATACAGACAACACCATAGACTTGTTGCCATACAAAATCCACATCTTCGTGAAATGGCCATTGATCGCATTCATAGTGAAACATTTCCGACATGGTTTGATAAACATGTAAGTAGTGTTTTAAAGTTCCTTAAAATTTGACTTGATATTAACTTCAATTTCATTCTACACTTACAGAAGTTATGTCGTCAATTGTCTAAAAACAGGTTGAGGAATTGCATAATACAAGGGATAGTCAAATAACTGAAGAGCTTAGATGTTTGGCTTATGGTCCAAATTGAATTTTCACAAAATATAAGCGATACTTGATAAATGGTTTTAGGTTCCATACTAAGGAGATCGAGCGAAAGAGAAAAACTCAAAATAGTGGGGTTATTATCACGGCAAAAACACGAAGCTTTGCAAGTGGTAGAGATGGAAATCTTGTCTCTGGAGATGTTACATTTTATGATGTGTTAACAGATATAATTGAGTTAGATTATTTGTTTGGGAAGAGGGTTGTGTTATTTAAATGTGAATGGGTGTCACAATTAGGAAAAAGACAGGATAAAGATTGCATTTAATTAACTTTGCACGATTAATGAAAGATGTTGAGCCTTTTGTGTGGCTTCTCAAGCAGAACAGGTAATGTATGTAGAAGACCTCAAACACAAAGATTGGCAAGTTGCTATCAAGATAAATCCGAGAGATTTATATGATATGAATGTGGGGTCTTCTATGGACAATGTGGAGGCATACTTGTAGAGTGTTGTATGCAATACTCTAAGTGGTGATAGGGACAATAATTTTCATTTGGTTAGGACAGACATGTCTGCTGCAATTGTAGATGCACCACTTTCTTAGGTGTTGAGAGACAATGATGGTCATGATGATGGAGATGAGGAAACTTGTTGAACATTACTAGTTATTTATATTTGAAAACAATGTAAGAATATCCATAAAGTGGCCTATATGCCACATGTTTGTTTTATTTATTTATTTATTTATATTATATATATTTATTATATATATTTAATTGGTTTAATGACTAATTAATTGGTTTAATGACTAATGGGTAACTCATGTCTGTTCACTATCCCATATGGTGGTTTCATGGGACTTTATAACTTCCCTGATGGTGGGAAGTTATAAGGAGTTACACTTGGATATGGGTCCAAACCTATCTATATATATGCCTGTGATAGCCATCAAACACAGACGTTGGTTTTGTGAATAGAATAGGCTTGAAACTCTGTCCCCTTTCACTTTTCCCATATGGTTTTGTAAAAGAGTTCTGTGAGTGGGTTTTTTACACATTCAAGGTTTGATCATTCAAGGATAAAGATTCAAAGGCTGGAACATCATGGCAGGAGGTATTCTTCTTTCTGAATTAAAATTATTTTAATTCTCACAATTGGTATCAGAGCCAACCTTCTGTTATGTTGTTTAGTTTTATTTCAAATTCTTACATCAAACTATTATCAATTTCGTGAATCGAATCAAGCCTATTCTATACATGTGATATTTGTATATTAATTCACACCATAAAATTTAACAATTCAGAATCATTGTAGAATCAGAATGAGTAATTTATATTGCATAACTTTTGAATATCACTATTTAAGAAAAGGAAGCACCGTTGCAATAGTAGAGTCCATCGTGATTTGTGCTAGTGGTATTTACATTTATTTAGAATTTTCTCCTACTCTGAATCTATTTTATTTAGGAGACTTGTTGTGTGTCATTAACTATTATTTTTGACACACACATTAAAGAGCAAAATATTTAATCTGATTCTATATAAAATCTAGAAATTCTCATACTTTTATTTGGATTTATTTGGTTTATTTTAAAAAGGCATGAAAGACTTGAATTTATTTCTAGAATTTTCATAAAGAAATTTTAACATGCTGTTAAGGATGTTTTGTTTATTATTGTTGCATGTTTAAATAGTAAGCAAATTCAATTGAATCTCATACAGTGAATTACAACATGTTCTGTTAGTTTTTATAATTTTTGAGATTCATTGGCATGTTATCTAAAATAATGTAATATTATATTACATGCATTAAGGTAATTATTTATGCATTGAAAATTCATGTTAAATAAGAGTATGAATACACTATGTGTTAGGCTTATGAAATTTATTTTGGTCCAATTTTTAAGCAAAATCTAGTATAAGGTTGAATTACATGTGTTTGGTCTTGGGATTTTTCATGTGATATTACTCTGATTGTATGTATTATACATTATGTGTATTGAAAGATTATGTATTTGTTGTGACTATAAGGATTTACTCACATTAATAAATTATACCATATTTAAAATTTTATTCTGTTTTAAGAGTAACCACAGCTTCTAAGACATAAAGATGTGATCCTTAATATTTTGATCACATAAAGTTAAAAAATTAATTTGGCATTTTTACATTGCAATTATGTTTTATAAATAATTTCACATTAGGTCCATAACACATATATACCCTTAAGCCTATTAACTAAATTGAATCACTTAAATTGTAGGCTTCTTATAAATGATAACACCACATTTAATTATGTGGTCCCATTAAGACATTATCTAACAATTAAGATAATGGATTGGGTATTAAAGGGATTGAACACTCTAAATCCACATGTATGAGTTTTCTTTTCCTTACATATTTCGGAACCCATTAGTCTTATTATAAAGTAATAGCAAACCTAATACAGTTTAGTGACCTCTACCCACAGGAAGGTTTAGATTTGTTACTGAATTTGACATTGGTTGATTCAGACTATAGCTATTGTTTCAAAGCATTAATAATGTTCTTGGTAATTGCAACGATTTCTACCTCTATACTATCTAGTGAGTCTTCTTGTATTCCATTCTTGAACGGTGATAATTTTTCGGACTGGAAAGATAAAATCCTTTTAACATTAGGGTGCATGGACCTCGATCTGGCACTCCGTGTGAATGAACCACCTGAACCCACGGACGAGAGTTCCGCTGTAGAAAAGAGTGCTTATGATAAGTGGGAGCGATCTAATCGCTTAAGCTTAATGCTTATAAAGTCACATATTAGCCAGAGCATTAGGGGCTCAATCTCACCATCTGATAAGGTCAAGAACTACATGAGGGCTATTGAAAAGCAATTTGTTAGTTCTGACAATGCATTGGCAAGCATCCTAATGAACAAACTATTAGGAATGAAACATAACAATTTTAGGAGTGTGCATGAGCACATTATGAAAATGAAGGACATTGCAGCTCGTCTTAAGTCCTTAGAGATTGAGATTTCTGAGTCATTCCTTGTCAATTTCATACTCAATTCTCTTCCTGTGGAATATGGAGCATTCCAAATTTCTTACAACACACAGAAGGAAAAATGGTCTATCAATGAACTTTTGACCATGTGTGTTCAAGAAGATGAGAGATTAAAGCATGGAAAAGTGGAAAGTTCTCATTTAGCAACACATAAAGGAGGGCAATGGAAAAAGGGCAAAGGTGATCAGAAATGGAAGAAGCTTGGTAAAGTGCCATTTAAAAATCATGGCAATAAGGATGCATACTTCTTCTGCAAGAAAAAGGGTCACATGAAGAAAGACTGCCCTAAGTATAAGAAATGGCTTGAGAAGAAAGGTAATCTCATATCTCGTGTGTTATGAATCTAATTTTGTTAATACTCATCAATATGATTGGTGGATTGATTCAGATGTAGATAATGTCTAATGGACCACATAATTAAATGTGGTGTTATCATTTATAAGAAGCCTACAATTTATGATTCAATTTAGTTAATAGGCTTAAGGGTATATATGTGTTATGGACCTAATGTGTAGATACTAGTTGTATAATTTCTATTTCTATGAGGGGCAAAATAGAAATTAAAACATATTGGTTAAGTTGGTTTTCATTACCTTTCAGTTTTAAAACCAATAATGGTAATTTATTGGTTTTCATTACCTTTCAGTTTTAAAACCAATAATGTTAATTTATTGGTTTTCATTACCTTTCAGTTATGAAAACAATTACAACCTTTAAAAGTTATGGTCCCTATTCCTTCCAAAGGTGAAAAAAAAGAACACTGTTTTTTTTCTAAATCCTCTCAAGGAGAAACATAAGGCACCAAAGAGGAAAGGATTAGAAGGCAATAACATAGTCATATTCAAGGTTTTATTGACAATTAGACGCTTCTGTTTAACTGTTCATCGATGGATTCAGGTATGTCATTTTGTCTTGATTTCTATAATATCACATGGTAAATGATCCGAAACATGAAGTTCTGAAATTTTTTAACAAGTGGTATCAAAGCGGTTATATCATGTGTATTATCAAATATATGCTTTTATTCATCCTATTTAGTTTTTTGGAATCAGATTCTGCTTTTTGTATTTCTGTTTTTCCCTCTGCTGCAAATTCTGTTTTGTTTTCTGGAAATGGAACATAATTCGGATGGGCGGTTCATTTTTCAAATGGTGAA
>NW_021025799.1:970112-1051156 GCF_004153795.1 Camellia sinensis | reverse complement strand
AAAGTAATTATTTATGAAATTTAATTGGAATAAGATAATGGATTGGGTATTAAAGGGATTGAACACTCTAAACCCATAGGTATGAGTTTTCTTTTCCTTACATATTTCGGAACCCATTAGTCTTATTATAAAGTAATAGCAAATCTAATACAGTTTAGTGACCTCTACCCACAGGAAGGTTTAGATTTGTTACTGAATTTGACATTGGTTGATTCAGACTATAGCTATTGTTTCAAAGCATTAATAATGTTCTTGGTAATTGCAGTGATTTCTACCTCTGTACTATCTAGTGAGTCTTCTTGTATTACATTCTTAAACGGTGATAATTTTTCGGACTGGAAAGATAAAATCCTTTTAACATTAGGGTGCATGGACCTCGATCTGGCACTCCGTGTGAATGAACCTCCTGAACCCACGGACGAGAGTTCCGCTGTAGAAAAGAGTGCTTATGATAAGTGGGAGCGATCTATCGCTTAAGCTTAATGCTTATAAAGTCACATATTAGCCAGAGCATTAGGGGCTCAATCTCACCATCTGATAAGGTCAAGAACTACATGAGGGCTATTGAAAAGCAATTTGTTAGTTCTGACAATGCATTGGCAAGCATCCTAATGAACAAACTATTAGGAATGAAACATAACAATTTTAGGAGTGTGCATGAGCACATTATGAAAATGAAGGACATTGCAGCTCGTCTTAAGTCCTTAGAGATTGAGAAGAAAGGTAATCTCATATTTCTTGTGTGTTATGAATCTAATTTTGTTAATACTCATCAATATGATTGGTGGATTGATTCGGGTTCTACAATTCACATTGCTAATACCATGTAAGGTTTCCTCAGCCTAAGGAAACCGACGGGAAGTGAACAAGGCATCTATTCGGGCAATGGGATGCGTTCGCACGTCGAAGCTGTTGGAACTTTCCGACTTGTTTTAAAAAATGGCTTTGTTTTGGATCTTGAAAACACATTTTACATTCCATCTTTTTCAAAAAACTTAATTTTTGTTTCTAGACTAGTACCGTTTGGATTTGAATTTCAATTTGTTGGTGCAAATTTTAGTTTGTTTAAAGACTCTGTTTCTGTAGGATTTGATACTTTAATTAATGGTTTGTACAAATTAAATCTGGATCCTGTTTTTGAACAAAATCTTTTAACCTTGCATGGTGATATTGGCATTAAGCGTAATATTGTTGATGAACGCTCTTCTATTCTTTGGCATAGAAGATTGGGACATATCTCCATTGAGGGAATAAAGAGGTTGGTTAATGATGAAGTCCTTCCGACTCTTGATTTTACCAACTTTGGTATTTTTGTGGACTGCATAAAGGGAAAGCAAACTAACAAGACCAGTAAAGGTGCCAAAAGGAGTGAGGAAATTTTTGGAATCATACACACTGATATTTGTGGACCATTTACTCCGCCTTGTCTGAATTGTCAGAGATATTTTATCTCATTTATTGATGACTTCACACGATACATGTATCTCTGCCTCTTGTTTGATAAGGCCGAGGCACTTGATGCCTTTAAAGTTTATAAAGCAGAGGTAGAGACACAAACAGAAAAAAATTAAAATTGTGAAAGGTCAGACAGGGGTGGAGAATATTATGGGAGGTACACAGAATTGGGACAATTACCAGGTCCATTTGCTAAGTTCCTCAAGGAAGAAGGCATTATTGCACAATATTCAATGCCTGGCACACCACAACAAAATGGTGTTGCTGAAAGAAGGAACCAAACACTTATGGACATGGTAAGAAGCATGCTTAGTTATTCTAATGTGTAGTCCATTGGGACTATTGATCCATAGGGATCATTGGACCCAGAATAACTTATCAGAAGTAATGTGTCTATATATTTATGGAGTGAAGCTTTGAAAACCGCTGTGTATATCTTAAATAGGGTTCCATCCAAGGTTGTTCCCAAAACACCGTTTGAGTTATGGAAAGGATGGAAGCCAAGTTTAAGACACTTACACATTTGGGGTTATCCAGTTGAAGTGAGGGTGTATAACCCACATTTAAAGAAATTGGACCCTAGAACAGTTAGTGGTTTTGTTATAGGCTATGTAGAAAACTCCAAGGGTTACAGATTTTATTGTCCTTCAAATTCACTTAGAATTGTTGAAGCCAGAAATGCTAAGTTTATTGAGAAAGTTGACCCTAGTGGGAGTTACCCTCAAAAGATAGAGTGGAAGGAATCATGAGATCCGGATACAACACCCATGAATATAGGTGAATTGGTTGTCTTTCAAGATAATCAACCTGATATTCTTGAAAATCAACAAATTCAAGAACTTTCACCACAAAAGGAACAAGTCAACATAGAGCCTGTAGCTCAAGTCCCAACTGAGACTACAGAATTAAGGAGATCCTCACGAGCTAGAAAGTCAGCAATTTCCGGTGATTATTTTTTATACTCAATGGAGTCTGATTTTGACATCGGACCTAAAGATGATCCTATTTCATTTTCCAATGTCATGAATAGGGATGATTCAAAATTATGGTATGATGCCATGAAGGAAGAGTTGGAATCTATGGCTAAGAATCAAGTTTGGAAAATTGTCGAGTTGCCTAAAGGAGTTAAAGTGGTTAGCTGTAAATGGGTCTATAAGACCAAGAAAGACTCAAATGGAAATGTCGAACGATATAAAGCTAGACTCGTAGCTAAAGGTTTCACTCAAAGTAATACGAGAAGGCATCAATTATCATAATACGTTTTCTCCAGTTTCTAAGAGGGATTCATTTCGAATTATCATGGCATTAGTAGCTCATTTTGATTTAGAGCTACATCAAATGGATGTGAAAACGGCATTTTTAAATGGGGATCTTGAGGAAAAAGTATACATGACCCAACCTGATGGTGATTATTTTGTATACTCAATGGAGTTTGATTTTGACATCGGACCTAAAGATGATCCTATTTCATTTTCCAATGCCATGAATAGGGATGATTCTAAATTATGGTATGATGCCATGAAGGAAGAGTTGGAATCTATGGCTAAGAATCAAGTTTGGAAAATTGTCGAGTTGCCTAAAGGAGTTAAAGTGGTTAGCTGTAAATGGGTCTATAAGACCAAGAAAGACTCAAATGGAAATGTCGAACGATATAAAGCTAGACTCGTAGCTAAAGGTTTCACTCAAAGTAATACGAGAAGGCATCAATTATCATAATACGTTTTCTCCAGTTTCTAAGAGGGATTCATTTCGAATTATCATGGCATTAGTAGCTCATTTTGATTTAGAGCTACATCAAATGGATGTGAAAACGGCATTTTTAAATGGGGATCTTGAGGAAAAAGTATACATGACCCAACCTGAAGGTTTTTGTTTTGATAAATATAGTCACTTAGTTTGCAAGCTCAAGAAATCCATATATGGACTAAAACAAGCTTCCCGACAGTGGTATTTAAAGTTCCACAATATTATTACTTCATATGGTTTTACGGAGAATGTTGTGGACAACTGTATACACCTTAAGGTTAGTGGGAGCAAATATATTTTTCTGGTTCTATATGTGGATGACATTTTACTTGCATCTAATGATTTGAGATTGTTGCATGATACTAAACAATTTCTTTCTCAAAATTTTGAAATGAAGGAAATGGGAGAAGCTTCTTATGTCATTGGCATAGAGATTCACAGAGATAGGTCCAAAAGGACATTATGACTATCTCATAAAGCCTACATTGAAAGAGTTTTGGAGAAATTCAAGATGAGTGATTGCACTCCTAATGCAGTGCCCCTTTTAAAGGGTGACAAATTCAGTTTAAGTCAATGTCCGAAGAATGATTTGGAAAAGGAACAAATTGTTAGCATTCCCTATGCGTCTGCCGTAGGCAGTTTAATGCATGCTTTGGTTTGTACACGACTTGACATTGCATTTGCAGTTGGGATGCTTGGAAGTGGTTTGTACACGACCTGACATTGCATTTGCAGTTGGGATGTTTGGATGATACCAAAGCAATCCAGGAATGGAACATTGGAAGGCTGCAAAGAAAATCATGAGGTACTTACAGGGAACCAAGGACTACATGCTTACTTACAAGCATGTTGATTGTCTTGAGGTGGTTAGATATTCAGACTCAGTTTTGTGGGTTGTCAAGATTCCAGAAAATCCACTTTAGGATATGTCTATCTGCTAGCAGGCGGTGCTGTTTCATGGAAGAGCGCCAAAGAGACGATAATTGCATCGTTAACAATGGAAGCAGAGTTTATAGCGTGCTTTGAAGCAACCTCACAGGCTATTTGGTTAAGGAATTTTATCACAGGGCTTTGAATTGTGGATTCAATTTCTAGGCCATTAAAGGTTTACTGTGATAATTCGGCTGCGGTTTTCTTCTCTAACAACAACAGAAGTGGTAGCCGAAGCAAACATATTGACATAAAGTATCTTGCTATTCGAGACCATGTTAAGAAGCAAGAAGTCAGCATTGAGCGTATTAGTACCGATATGATGATTGTAGATCCCATGACCAAAGGTCTTTCTGTAAAAGTATTTTCAAAACATGTTGAGGGCATGAGACTGATTGGTTAGCTCAATACTTTTTCTAGTTGTTGTTTTATTTTGTTTTGTCATGACATTTTGATTATTATTAGTGAAAAGTATCATTTTGTGCACCTAAAGTATTTGTGATGCTGTGTAGTCCATTGGGACTATTGATCCATAGGGATCATTGGACCCAGAATAACTTATTAGAAGTTATTCATAAAGAATGACACCACATAAAGTTGAGAGTGTGATACAATGTAATACATGGAAGGAAATAATTAATTGATAGAGTATAACCGCCATGATTCGTATATTATACCTCTAAGGTTTGGATATTTTTATTTAATGGCCATCATCAGTTTGTTAGTTACCTGACAGTCAACAACGTGTGTTATATGTGCCAAGTGGGAGAATGTAAGAATATCCATAAAGTGGCCCATATGCCACATGTTTGTTTTATTTATTTATTTATATTATATATATTTAATTGGTTTAATGACTAATTAATTGGTTTAATGACTAATGGGTAACTCATGTCTGTTCACTCCCATATGGTGGTTTCATGGGACTTTACAACTTTCCTGATGGTGGGAAGTTATAAGGAGTTACACTTGGATATAGGTCCAAACCTATCTATATATATGCTTGTGAGAGCCATCAAACACAGACGTTGGTTTTGTGAATAGAATAGGCTTGAAACTCTGTCCCCTTTCACTTTTCCCATATGGTTCTGTAAAAGTGTTCTGTGAGTGGGCTTTTTACACATTCAAGGTTTGATCATTCAATGATAAAGATTCAAAGGCTTGAACATCATGGCAGGAGATATTCTTCTTTCTGAATTAAAACTATTTTAATTCTCACAAACAATTCTATAGTTTCCTTTTCCTCTCTTTCTTTATCATTGTTTTTGTTAATTTAATTGATTGTTTGAAGAATGAATAATGTATTTTACATTTAACTATGTCATTTTCATATGTGGCTACAAAATATTTATTCACTATATGTTACATTTAGTCACTATGAAGATAGCAACGTAGTAAAGGTAAATACACAATTTTTCTTTGTTAATTTTCTTCAAGTATTTTGTTCATTTGCAAATAATTTATTTGGATCATTCTAAATTTACAATTTGACTTGTCTATTTTGCTTGAATCATACTAGGATTCATCTATAAAGCAAAAAGCCTATGGACCCATATCTTCAGTTTCGCTCAAGCAATGTTGGTGAGTTTAGTGAGTCAACTCCATCTGAGATTCAGCAAAACTCTAGTCAGCCCAATGATAATGCAAGTATGCAAATTCAAACCTTATAAAAATGTCATAGTATTTCTTCATATATGTTGTATTAGTATTATTATTATTATTTAATTATTTTTTATAACTAGATGGTGCTAGTGGAAAAAAGAAAATTAGAGGTCCCACTCAAATGCGTAGGGTATGTTTGGTTTGTGTTTGAGAGATGTGTTTTAGAGATAAAAAGTACGAAAAGTTGTTTGGTTTGGTTTTTTTCAAAAGATGTTTTGGAAAATTATTTTGAGAGAGAGTTTTAAAAAAAGTGATTGATTTGATGTGTGTGAGAGAGAGATTTGTTTGGAATACTTGTTTGGTTTACAAGTTTTGAGAAATTTTTTTGAAAAAAATTGTTTGATTTTATTACTTTTAAAAACTTATTTGTAGAAAAAATTTCCCAAATTTTTTTCCGAAATTCAAACCAAACGAACCCGTAATATTTAGGGTACTCGAGATGATAAGTGCCTAACAGTTAATTGGAACAAACTTGGCCAACCTGATGACAAATTGGCAACAAAGTTATCATCGTTCATTGGAACTATTGTACGTGATGGAAAAAATGCACCACTCACTTACAAGAATTGGTCACTTACAAGAATTGGCATAAAGTCCCAGAATATTACAAAGATCACATATGGGCACTTGTACAGGTAAATGACATGAGATTGTGCGAAGATCACATATGAAAAGTAGTAAACATGAGTAATATGATTAAAAGAACACTCTTTATAATTTTTTGTAATTTTAATTTTGTATGTAGAAAGATTAATTTTCTATTATTTTATTCCTCTCTCTCTCTTTCTCTCTCTTTTCAGTTAAAGTTTGATCTTCCAAGTCATGCTAGGACTTGGGTTATGAAGTGCTCTGGTAAGAAGTTAAAAGACTAGAAGGCAAACATAAAGAAAAATTATTATAAAAACCACTTGAGTTTTGACCAACAAAAGCATTATAAAAATAAGAGAGTATATGCTGATCAGTGGGAACACCTTATTAAGTATTGGGCCATCGAAGAAATAAAGATATATTTGATCTGATCATTATATGTTTTTTTACTTGTTATAGTTTGGGCACCATTAATTTATGCATTTATAATTTTAGGCACAAAGTGATAAAAACAAAGCAAATCATGCAGAGCGAAAGTATAATCATACTACTGGAATAAAAAGTTTCCTACGTGTTTGAAAGTAGTAGGTTAAGTAATCTTTTCATGTTGCATATTTAATATGATAATGCATGATGTGACAGAATGATGTAATTTATATTTTGGAATATATTATTTTGTAGAAGAATAAGTTGGGACACTCTCCAACACGTGTTCACATGTTTAAAGTATGTTATACAAAGGAGATTGGAACCCCTGAGGCAACGAAAGCAATGATAGTATGTACCAAATAATTATCTTTCCATTTGAACTTGTAGATTAGTTAAAATTCTCACATTATAGTGTTGAGTGATTGAAATGTATATATTAAGTTATGTTTATTGCAATCTTATAGGATGAAATGAATGAGAGGACAACTTTAAATGCAAACTTATCAAATGAGGGCCCAAATGATATATTTGGACAAGTGATGGGTAAAGAAAAACATGGATGAGTTCGCATGTATGGATTAGGTGTCTCTTCGTCTAATTTATGGAGAGATACATTTGGCCATAAAGCAAACCAAGACACAACAATGGATGCTATGAAAGCTGAAAATTCGGAGCTAAGGTCCAAAGTTTCCCATGTTTAGCATGTTCTGAATAACTTGACAAACACATCTAACCAGGTAATTTTGTTAATAGAATTTATAAGTTATTAATGTTTTCCTACACATATATATACATACATATATCTATGTGTGTGTGTTTGTAAAATTAATTAGTTCAAATTTGGTTAGATCACAACAACTTCTAGTCCTCTTGACATAGCAGCTCGACATCAAGCATGGCCCTTGTCATCAATACAAGATGCTTCTCTTACTTTGGTACCCATTAAGAGCTAATCATATATATCACATTACTTCCAACTTTATTTTAGAATAGCATGAAAAACTTGTCTTACAATTAACCAAGGAATGAATATTGTGGACCTAAATTTCATTGTTTAAATCTAGACAAATTGTGCTACAAAGTCAAAATCATGACATGACGAACCTTGTGCTTTTTTTAAATTTTTTTATTTTTATTTTCTTGTCAAGCTTCAACAAGACATCTCTCCATCATCTATTACCGCATGGGCTCTTTTTGATTCTCTCAAAAAATATTGCTTGAAAGTAATTAGTTGATTGTCATTTTTTACAATTACATTTGATTTACATTGTTGAGGTTAGGGGATGTTGATAGTAATAATGGGCATGGTTTTGATTGTTGTTAATTGGTGTCTTTTGTTGTTATTGATTCTTTAAGCTATTATTTGATATGGTTTAAAGACTTATGGTTGTTACTTTTATATAATTTGTTGTAGTGTGGTGAACCAATTAAGTGATTAAATTATTTGGTATCGTGATTAAATGCATATCACTTTCAGTTGTGATCATTTTCACTCTAGCACTTTGTACTAGTTTATTTCTTAAATATTATTTATTAATTGTAAATATATAATTACTTAAGTAATTAAATCTTGATTTATAGGTGGGAGATATAGTTGTTCTAAAAAATATCATTAAGCCAACAAAAACAGTTGCAATCGGAGTACTTAAAAGCACAGATGCATCTAAAGAAGTAGAAGGTGAAAAACCAGGACCTGACTATTGGGAGGTACATGTTCAAGTGCCAATCAAACCTAATGAGAGCTTGATCTGATCATATGGACTTGTCAAAATAGTTGGGCAAGCTATTAGAGTTCATGTTGCTTGGCCTGCTCCATTTGTGGTATATTTCTTTCGTAAATACTACTTTCATTAACAAATTCATATTAACTTAATATAGTATCAATTACCTTTATAAGTTTGTCTTTTGGATGCAGATTTTGCAACTTACGGATGCTAGCCGAGAATATTTATACAAGTGAGATTGAGAGTTTGGAATCTGATTTTGTTTTGATAATTTGTCTCTCCGGAAGGTGGATGTCATTATGGCTTTTCAGAACTTATGGTTGAAATAATTTTCTTTTACATTTTTTTGCTTTAACTTTGTTAGTGTGGTAGAATATTTTATAGTTTCAATAGTGGATTTTTATTGTAATATAAATAAATTTATATTTCAATAACAAATAATTGATTGTGGTTTGAATTTATTTATTTATTTATTTATTTTTTTGATGTGATAATCCTATGGTGGTAATATTTGTTTATTGTTATGAAAATATTAGAGGATGAATGGATGCCAAATTAATATAGGATTTGGCAATTAATATTCAATTGTTTATAAAATTGATTCAATTTTTACACGCATTTACGCATGCTTAGTTATAGCTTTTAAAAATGTCAATGAAAATAACATATAAGTGGCATTTTGTAATAGTGATAGTAGTTTTGCAAAGTGTCACTAAAATAAGTTCCAATGTCACTTATATCCATTTAATGGCACAAATGAATTTGATTTAGTGGCATTTATATCAATTGTAAGATAACAAGTGTCATTAAAAATCCATGTAGTGGCATTTTTTAAATTGAAAGTGTTCTTTAATGGCACTTGATAGCGTCACGAACAGAGTTTACCATGACATTAAAGTGTCACTGAAAGTGTGTAGCCTTGATGGTGTAATGGTGCTTAGAAGTGTCACTAACTCTTTTTTTAATGACGCTTGATAGTGTCACAAATAGTATCTATCATGACATCAAAATATCATTGAAAGTTTTTAGCCATGATGGTGTAGTGACACTTGCAAGTATCTACCGTGGCACTAGTTTCTATCGTGGCATGAGTGTAAATGACACTTGTTCAAAATGCCACAAGACTAAAAAATGTCATTAGAAGAATAGTTTTGTGACACTTTTAAAAGTCACTAAATTAAGAAAATGTTGTAGTGGGAGTTCAGGCCAACTCTTGAATATTTTACAAAACGAAAACTATTTTAATTATATGAGTCTTGTTACACTACTTATGCCCCATCCACACCCATACCTAGAAAAGGCAATACCATGAGCATTTCCCTAGTGATAGGGGTCGTTTACAACTTTCTTATATTCTTCAAAAAGATTTAGATTTTAGAATTCAATTGGGACTATTGTAAGTAGTTGAGGATAAAAAAATAACGCCCAATTAATACACAAATGTATGTGTTTGAGAGGAGAAAGATTAGATACACACCTAACTTTGACATAGTATACAAACTGATTGTTCCGGGATTTAAATCCATAACCTCAAGGTTATTGTAAGCATTTGAGAATATATAATAAAAATGTGCATGTAAGGGTTCAAGAATGTTGTCAGAAAATTTGAAGATCTTCGAAGATTGTATGAAGATCCGAATTCTCTAACAAAAAAGATGAGAGAGACTTGGATTCTTTAACAGTCATAGATTCTTTAACGATCACAATTAGGAACAAGATAGCAAAGAGATGATGGAGATAAGAGATTAGGTGAAGAAGAAAGCAAAGCAGTTAGAGAGTGAATAATGGAAAGGCTCTTCCACTTTCACCCTCAAGGTAGATAATGGAGAAGGGAAATTAGTTCTTTCCCAAGAATTGTCTCTCCAAAAAATCCAACCCTTGTAAAGCTATGGGTGGGTGCTATTTATAAGCACCTCATGATGTAGGATGAAGCCCATGTGCAAGGCACATGAGAGAATATTCTCTCTAACCACTTTGTCCAAGGAGGTGACCTCTCCGAGGATAAGAAAAACCCCGAAGAGGAGATCAACTTCTCAGTGAACCCATTTTCTTAGCCATGCCTAACCAATGATCCCCAATCATCCCAAAGGGTTAGGGGTAGTCCAAGAGGACATCCTGCCTCAAATATTGCTGAGTCTCGTGGACCTCTCAGGGTCATGCCACATTGACCTGGGTATAGGCTACATTAATCGATGAGTGAATTCATCTCCACTCTATGTCCTTGGGATTCGGGCCCTTTGTTCGGGCTCTAACCTCACTCATGATTCTGGTGGGTTGATCCTGGAATGCTCCAAATCCGCAAATGTTCTGGGACTCACCAATGGAGTAGCTTCTAGATTGCGATCGAATCTGTTCGAAGCTCGAATGGCTTAGATCTTTAGGTTTGCTCAATACCTTTTCGAGTCCGGGCCTGAGTAAGTCTCTAGGTTTGTGGATCCGAACCCTTTCGAGGCTTAGAGAAATCTGGCTTGTTTGATGACGATAAATCTGAGCCCACAAATTTTGGACTTTTCAATTGGGTCTAATTAATTCAGTGAGCTCAAGTTAACCCCTCTTACAAAATGTTTCTTGCTTTTTAATAGTTTAAGATTTTAGATGAGTTTGTGATTAGCAAATTAATATGGCATTAAGCAATTATAGTACAAACCTAATTTGTTTTGTTTATACAACGCATATGACCAAATAGGAGTTTGTTATGGAATGCTTGGTGATGACTTACCATCTGGACAAGAAGTTGTAGCTCTTTACACCCAAGATGGCATCCAAAGAATGAGAATCTATGACCCAGACCAACAAGCTCTCTGAGCCCTTAGAGGCTCCAACATTGAGCTCATTCTAGGTATTCCAAACATCGATCTCCAAGCACTTGGTTCTAGCCAAGCTGAAGCAGATACATGGGTCCAAAACAATGTCAAAAACTATGGCAATGTCAAAGTCAAGTACATTGCGGTTGGCAACGAAGTTGATCCATTAGACAACAACACAGCTTAATTTCTTGTCCACATGATGCAAAACGTGCACACCGCCATTGTCAACGCAGGGCTTGAAAACCAAATCAAGGTTTCAACTGTCATTCACAGTAGATTTCTTGGAAAAAATTTTCCTCCATCACAAGGCTCTTTTAGGCCTGAAATTCCATTATCCTTCATTGACCCCATTATTATTTTCTTGTTGAACAATGGTTCCCCATTGCTTGTAAACCTGTACCCTTATTTTAGTTACGCAGGCAACCCGAATAGCATTCGTCTTGATTACGCTCTATTCACATCTCCCTCGGTTGTAATGACTGATGGCTTGCTCCAATACCAAAATCTATTTGATGTAATGTTGGATGCTTTTTACTCCGCGATTGAGAAGGCGGGCAATGGCTCTTTGGAGATCGTTGTGTCTAAAACAGGTTGGCCTTTAGCTGGTAGAACTGGTGCATCTGTTGACAATGCAAGGACCTACAATAACAATTTGATTCAACATGTGAAAGAAGGGACACCGAAAAAGGCTGGAAAGGGCTATAGAGACTTACATTTTTGCTATTTTTGATGAGGATCAAAAGAACCTGGAACTTAAGACACATTGGGGACTCTTTCTACCAAACAAACAGCCTAAATACCCAATCACATTATAGCCCTTAAATTTTAACTTGATCTTATCATGTTATTGACAAAGGTTGTGTTTGATTTATCGATTTGAGAACGGATTTAGAAAAAGAAAAGAACAAAAATATGTAAAATATGAATGAAATATAATTAGATTTCCCTAACAATTCACACACCTTTTCCCTTCCCTTTTCCAAACCCTTCCCAAATCCATGAACCAAAAACAGCCTAAAGATGCAGATCGATGCAATTAACATAAGGATTTTTTTTTTTTTTTTTTTTTTTTTTTTTTAAAAAAAAAAACAAAAAAAAAAAAAAAAAAAAAAAAAAACTTGATAATCCCAAAGCATATATAACAACCATTCTAACAATGAAAGTTATATTTTATTGCCTTTGCTTGTGAAGAAATATGAGGGAATGCATTTATTTCCGTTGTGTTTGGTTTAGGAATTTGGGTAAAAATATAGAAAGAGATTTGAAAAGAAAAAAGGTAAGTGAAATGTAAATAAAATGTAACTATATTTCACTTATATTTCATACATCTTTTCTTTTTTTTTTTTCTTTCTAAATACCTATCTAAATCTATGAACCAAACAATCTTAGGTTAGGCTTCTCTCATATTTAAATGATTCGAAAAGGTGATTTTGTAGGACCCTCAAATATATATCATTTATGAAAATATTAAAATAATCCGATAATAGTAATATTTTTATTTTATCAAATTCCTCTTTAAAAAAATAAATAATATATTTTTAAAAATATATTTTTCGTCTATATGACAACAAGTACCTACAAAATAAAGATTTCCAACAGTTGGTACCACTTCCAAATTCTATAAATTAGGACAAAAATATAAATCACTCATTAGTAAAACTTGCACCAAATTTTAGCAAATGAAAATATTCCTATTGAGGATTTCTTGCAGACAAAATAACCCTCATAATAAAAAGTTGGAAATTTGAATTTTTTTGTACATCATAATACGGGAAATTCTATTTCCACATCTACTTATCTCAGTGCATATAATTTCTCATTGCATACACCTAGCAATTTAATTATTAATTATTATTCTTATTCCACATACCAAATATTCCAATCATACCCTTAACTCATATCTTATACACACACCACCTCAATTCACTTTCCACACACTCTCACATCAATTTAGCCCCTCTCATGGAGTCAATGAACAATTCGTCCAAGGCCAAATCGATGGGGTAGATCTATAATCAAGAGTAAATTCTGATCAAGAGGAAATTAAAGTTCTAACAAAGAGCAACTTTGAACCCAAAAGAATTCCATCTCCATTATCTTCATTAACCTCTATCATCAAACACATCTTTCTATTTTCCAAACAAGCCCTAGTATTTCTATTTACAAGTTGATTAGTTGAACGAAATCTCATATGGGTCTTTGCTATTAAGATGTTCAATTTGTATTTTTGCTTCATCATGATAACAATTTGATAGTTTATATATAATGAAAATGTTAGATTTAACCAATTAAAAATGTTGGAGCCTTTTCTTTTCCTTTGACAAAGTTATCTTGGAAATTACAACACGAATTTTTAATCACCTCTGTGAACTACCAAATCATTACCCTATGAACTACCAAATAATTTCAAAACCACATCCTTTTCTTTTCTTCTGACAGCCTTTTCTTCTCCGTTAAGGTTTGGTTCATAAGAATTTATGGTAGAAGGTTAGATTTAGCCAATTACAAAAGGATTTATTTTTTCAAAAAAAAAAAAGTTTAATATGTAATGAAAATTCCTCTACACAATCAAGAATTTTTAATTATTTTATAATGATTTTATTTTCGATTGGACGTATAAATATGTGATCTTAGTCTGTTTAGTTGACTAGAAAACTAATGCTAAGAAGAAAGAAAAAAAGATCATAAAAATCTCATAATATACTTTGTTTCCTATTGTTTTTGTCTAAAATGAAGGAATTAGGATTTAGTTTTTTCTTTTTTTATTAAAAGATGTGCACTGAGATTTTTTTTATTTTTTAAAGATGTGTAGAGAATATTTTCATAAAATATTATGCGTGTGTTTTGATGTATATTATGGTCATTTTACTTTGGAATATAATTGTCATTAAAATAATAATTCATTAAGTGTGTGCACTAAGATAAATAGGCATGTGGAAATAGAATTTCCTGTCATAATACAAATACAAGTATAAAACCACCAAATTGGAGGCAAAAAATGACTGAATAGTTGAGTAGAGATTTTACCTCCGCAAATCGCATATAACCCAATAAAAAAAATCAAATTTATTTAATTTTCTAGCATTTTCTTGGGAACCAAACGGAATCTGCAAAAGTTTAGGGGCTTTTGAGAGCAGGACTCTCACCTTCGAACGAACGATAGGGCATGACCGAGTGTGTAGATGTAGTCTGCGGTTGATTGAAGAGGAGGAAGAGAGCTAAAAGATTGTTGTGGACATGATCGGTGATTGCTTGTTGATTTTTTATTTTTACAGAATAATCCTCCTTACTCTCCCACAGGTCCAAGGCAGCGCCCCTTGTAGAGATTACCTAGGTGTCCTGTTAATCGTTCCGAGCGAGGAGACTATAATCTGGGAACTTGCCCCAATCTCCCAAGACAAGCTCTGCTTAAGTCAAGACTGGCACAGTGGGGGAGCATTGAACCCACACCAAGTGCTGATTAGACAACTTGAGGTCCAATCTTTTAACTAACTGTGCTACGCTCAGGAGATTGGCCCGGGAAAAATTGAATCCATGACCTGGGGGCTTAATCCCCAAATTGGAACCATAATGCCACCCACCCCTGGGTCGTGATAGCTTGTTGATGATTCCAAAGGAAAACAAAAATGGAAAATCGAGAAAGAGGAAGAAGAATAATAATTTGTGATTTGTATGGTGAAAGTGTTTTTTTTAAAAAAAAAAAAAAAATTATTTCGAGCTCATTTGGCATTCCCTTTCTTTTGTTTTTTTTTTTTTTTTTTTGATTTTTTTAACAAAAAAAAATATAAATTATACGTAAAATAATTATTTTAAAATCGCTATTATACGCATCATGATATATTAATTAATGTATCAAATATATATGTTATAATATTATCATTTTAAAATTATAATTTCACTTATTATACAAACTATAACAATTTTAAAATTTTAAAATTATTTTATATTTATTAATATATCAATTAATGTGCATACTTAGGATTAGGGGTGTGCGCGGTGCGGGTCGGTGCGGTTTGAGAGAAAAATAGAAACCGTATGGCGGGTGGCGGATTGATAAAAGTGTCACTAGAATTTGCCATTTTCCTTATCAAAAATCGACGGTTCGGTTGGCAAATAATGGCGGATTTGCCTTGGCGGTTTGGGCGGATTGGCGGTTTATAAAAAATATAATTCAAATTACAAAACTTAAATCAAAGAGTAAAAAAAAGACGAGAGATACCGTGATATTAAGCATCTTGCGAAGCTTTCTTCTGATACAGCAAGTGAAGCAAGTGTAGCAACAACATGATAATATCAACGACTATGCCATCAGTTCATTACAAGTATCTGTGGAAGCTACAATGATCAAATACAATACATAAAATTAATATCATTCAGAGTTTAAAATATATTGAAAATGTTTACTGTTGAAAAGTATTTAGATTGAAAAGTGAGCTAATGCAACTTTGCAACATGGCCAGAAAAAAAAAAGATTGAAAAGTGAATTAGAATCCAACTTTATTTTGGATTACTGACATCTTGAATTCCCCTCGAGCAGCAATGTAATACTATATTCTAAGGTATAGAACAACAAGCAATCTTAAGTAAAAAAGAATTTTTAGAATCTTATAAAACATGATTTAATAGCGGTGCGGGTCGGTGCGGTTTGGAAGAAAAATAGAAACCGGCAGATTGATAAAAGTGTTACTAGAATTTGTCATTTTTCTTATAAAAAACCGGCGGTTCGATTGGCAAATAATAACGAATTTGCCTTGGCAGTACGATTTGGTACGATTTTGACGATTCCGGCGATTTCGGGGGTATTATGCACACCTCTACTTAGGATTATTGTTCCAAAATATTTTGGAAACGTGGTGGTGTAGCCCCGTGGGTCTGACTTGGACTCTCACGTACCTCAATGGCCCACCATTTGCTCAAGCCAACCTAATAATTTAGAATTTTAAAAAAATATTTATAAAATTGGATTGAATTAAAAAATTTAATTTATTTATTTGGATTGGGGTGAGAAAATTTTTTTAGCTCAACCAACACGGCTCGTTCATTTATAAAATATTAATATAATTTTTTTATATTGTTTAGTTATAAAATATACTAAGAAAAAAAAAAAGTACATATATATATATATACTTTTTTAGAGGCTAAATTAAATATATTTTACAATTAAATTTTGTTAATACTTTAATTTCAAATAATTAATAAAAGAGTCTAAATAATTTAATAATTTATTAAGACGGAAAGATAACAGCTCCTATTAATAATTAATCATTTTTTTTTTAAAAAAAAACGAGTGTGAAATGATTAAATTAGGATCGATGTTGGGCTTGGTTGAGTTGGGAATAACATATACTGTATATAGTGCTGGTTCAAACCGACCCATGCCTATGTTTATTCATCCCTAATTACAATGAGAAAGTTGAAATTTATATTTATATATTTATATATATTTTGTTTGTATATCATCATCACCTATTTATTTATGAGTTAATTAGCTAAAAATTTTATTTAGGAATGTTATGGTAGCTCAGGTCCTATTTAAGAGTTTTTGAACCATATTTAGGAATGTTATGGTAGCTCAGGTCCTATTTAAGAGTTTTTGAACCAATAAGTCCTATTTAGTAAAACTGAGAATATTATCAGTTTTTTTTTTCAATTTTTAAAATTAAAAACATTATCAATTTTGCATAATAATATTCCATATAATTGCTTCACTAACTGATAAAAAAACAAAGTATGAGATTAAAATGTTTTTGCCTTTTTATTTATTGGTTTGATTCAACTATCCAATAAAATCGAAAACATTATCAGTTTTTTCCAGTTTTAAAACTGAGAATATTATCAATTTTTTTCCCCAATTTTTCACATTAATGCTCCAACATCATGCTCCTTTATAGATATAAAATTTTTAATTTTACAAAAAAAAAATTTCATTTTTTCAATTTTTACGCAAGTATTGGGGATTGGTTCAATGATTTATTTATTGGTGCGTAACATTTTTGTTATTTTTGTTATTGGACTCATACACATACCATTGGTCGGCGACTTCTACGGCCTTGGATTCTTCAGATTGGTTTTGCAAAACCTCATTAGCAGAGAGGGTGGGAGTCAATTAATGCAGCAATGGAGAAAAAAATGACAAGAATACAAGCGAGCTTGGTAAAATTTTAATGAGACTTGAAAGTGTATAAATTTTTAATTAAGATTTAATTGTTTGAGATGTTCTAAATAAGTGTGCTTTTTGATTTTTTATAAAATATGGGTTGGATATGGATTGGGTTTGAAGTGATGTAATAGAGAGGTGATGTGACTTAAATGAGATAATGTGACTTAAATAAGATAGTGACTTTTTGACTTTTTAACTTTTTTAGAAGATGCCAAACTTAGCCTAAGTTTATAACTTAGGACTTATATGTAAATGTCTCTTTACTTATTTTTTTGGATATTGAATAAGAATTTAAATTACAATAAAAGAGCAATAATCTTAAACTTATGATATTTTCACTGTGGATTATTGGGCCAATTTGTCCGATAATTCAATTTCCGAATATTTGCGTAACATTTTAAGTTCCGCAAGTCACAACACAAATTGCGGACCGTGGCCATGTCCTTTTAGGAGTTGGGGATGCTGCACGCGCAGCAGCATCTGCTATGTAATAAAATGGGCTTATTTCGAGATTTATTTTAATAATTTGAATCGTTTGTATTTTAAAATATATCAAGTAAAATATATTTGTAAATAATCAAGTTAATCGGATATCGTTTATCTATTCATTCACTCATATTTGTATTCATTTTAATATTTTAAATCACAATTATTATTTATTTTTATAGTTACAAATGTGAGTCAATGAATAGGACGATATCCGATTAACTTAATTTTTTGCAGACATATTCTACTTGATATATTCTAATGTGTGACGGTTCAGATTATCAAAATAAACTTTAGATTATCATCCCCAACTCCGCCCTTTTATACCCGTTCAATTCAAGCCCAGTCACCGTGAATGTCATAACCCAAATCTTATAACAAAGAAAATTCACACTTTCTTCTGAATTACCATGATACGAGAAATTTTTGTATGTTAATAGGGTATTATGTGACACTATATTTCACTAATTACAAATGTATATGTCCATTATTGTTCTTCAAACACTCAACATAAATGTAGTGGATCCTACTACCAAAACCAATCACAATAGTAGAAGGTACCATATGGCATACATCCTATCTGCATACAAAAATTTCTCTATATGAGAAATTTTTGTATATCAATAAGGTAAAATTTAATATTGTTTATCACATTCAAGATACATGACTTAAACGCGCCAAAATAGACTTAAAGATATAGCAAATGAATATAAAGATATAATTATTATGAAGTTGAATATCACTGATAAATTAATACTGTATGATACACATTGAAAATAGTTTCAAGTCGAATTTTATCACTTAATTATAGTTATGAACAACGAAGGGAAGATGAGTACGACTCACGTTTGATTGGCATGCTTGTTGAAGATGAACTAAACAGGGAGAGTAGATGTCCGAACCGGAATATAGATTGAAACAGTGGAAGATTTGCTGGGGATCTATTCGGAATCGGTATGAAAACAGTTGGTGATTTCTTTGGAAACAATGAGAGATTCGCTGAAAATCTCTTCGTTTGTTCCGATTTCCAAATCGGAAATCGCTTGAGAATGGTTTTCAAATTTTCACGCGTTTGTTTGCAACAAACCGTTGGAAAGGCGCGTGTGTGTCATGCGTGCAGGGGAGAGCTCGTGACGTCTTTTTTGCTTCATGCGTGTGATGTGATATTGAGGGATAAAATTGGAAACAGAAATAGGACAGGACTTGGCTGGTATTAATTTACTTCCATGGGACCGACTGGTAAGTCCACATTATAATATATGTTGATTCATTAATTGGTATACCAATTAATGTGTGGCACTAATTGGCCACGTGGGTCTGTCTTGACTCTCATGTTGGGTTGTGATGGGCCTAATGGTCTGCAAACTCGAGCGCAGCCCACCATAGTAGATATTATTTTAATATTTGAATAAAAAATATTAGAAAAATTACAATTCAGTAATTTTTTAAAAAAATTTAGAATTTTAATTATTAACATTTATAAATTTTATTATTGATGTGTAATTTTTTTTATAAATCTCTACTAAATTGTATTTTTTCAAAAAATATTTAACTCATAGAACTGGACTACATTAAGATTTTAAACTCATTTAATTTTCAGCTTAGGTTTGGAATAAAAAGTTTTAGTTCAACTCGGTCTGAACCCGCTCATTTACAAAATATTAATTTTAATTTTTATATTATATATTCTTATTTCAATTTTTATATTATTTAATTACAAAATAAATTTAAAAATAATAAAAGATAAAGAAAAATAATTATATATTCTTATTTCTAGAACTTAAATTAAAACGTTTGTTAAAAGATTATATTTATTTCATAATTGAATTTTGTTAATATTTTATATTTAAATAATTAGCAAAACGATCTACATAGCTTAATAGCACTTCAAGACCTAAATAATTTTAAAAGGTAGACACTTTTAGGAATGAGCTTGGAATGATTAAATTAAACTCAATGACGAGTTAGGTCAAGTTTAAAATAACATATACCATATATTTGTCTACCCTTACCTGCAATGAGAATAGTTGAATTTATTTTAGGGTGAATTACACTAACGGTTTCTATAATTTGAGACTTGTGTTATTTTGGTTCCTGACTTTTCAATTGTGATACATTTGATCCCGAATTTTGAATCTTGTTTCAAATAAGGACAATTGAAGATATTATTGGATTTTTTAAGGGCAAAATCGTTAATTTGATAAAATATAAATATAATTTGACAAAAATAAATGTTAAAAAATTATTTTTGAATTTTTAAAAATTATTTCTACCCACTAAAGATAAAATTATATAAAATGGACAAATCTTTTAGACATTTATTTTTTTATCAAATTAATTTTTATTATGTATTTGGATGATGATCATGTAAAATTAATTTTTAAAAATTAATCATGTAATTTTTATTAATTTTACATAATTCTATTTTTAGTGGGTAGAAATAATTTTTAAAAATTTAAAAATATTTTTTTGATATTTATTTTTATCAAATTAGTTTATATTTAATCAAATTGACAATTTTGCCCTTAAAATTAAGCAATGATAAGTTCAATTGTCCTTATTTAGAACAAGATTCAAAATTTAAGGTCAAATATGTCATACTTAAAAAGTCAGGAACTAACGTGACACAAGTTCCAAACTATAAGAATTGTTAGTATAATTTACCCTTTATTTTATATAGATTTGTATATCACCATTTATTTATTTATAGTCCTTTGACCAATGGTTAGAAAAAAAAAACGGACCAACCCAATCAAATTTTGTAACTTCGACACTATTTCAATAGTCAATTATATGAATCATTGAGTCACCTTATTACATTGAACTATCGCGAGTCACGAATTGTGCACCGTGGCCCAGCCTCTTTTTACCCGTTCAAGCCTGTCCTTGTAAGCGTCGTAATCCAAATCTTACAATAAATAAATTCACATTTATTGGGAGGGGAGTTTTACTTATCTCTTATTTCACCGTTTCTAATTACATTTTTAATGATGTGATAAATAATTTTTTTTTTTAAAAAAAAAGTTTTAAAAAATTAATTAATTAATATTATTTATCGTCTCATTCAAAATATAATTGAAGATAATAAAATGCGAGAATAAAATATTTCTCTTTACGAGGTTGTGAAGATAATAGAATATTTTCGTTTTGGCAACTTAAACAAAAAATTGCGTTATGTAAATTCATCAAAAATGCCAAATCATGCAAAAACGCTAAAAATCCTACAAAAACGCCAAATCATGCAAAAACGCTAAAAATCCCATTCGGAAAGACCCAAAAAAGCAACTTAGCCATTTACCAAACTACTCTCTGAAATATTATAATTAATTAATTTAAAAATCAAAAAGTGAAGATATTTTGATCATTTTAGAGTGATGTGACATTTTTAAAAAATATTAAATCAAAAATAAAAAAAGTCAACTTTTTATCAACTTCCCAAATCACTTCCAAAAAAATCAAAAAGCTTAATAAAAAATCAAAAACTAAGGTTGCATTTGGTAGAGTTTTGTAAATGTGATTTTAGAGTATGAGTTGTATTTTGAGTTTGTGAGTTGTGGAATTAAGATTTGAGTGTAGAAAATTTGTTTGGTTATGATTTTGAATAGAGTGTTGAATTGAGTGTGAAATTGAGTTTTGAAAGTTTGATTTGACATGTAAAGTAAGAAAATTTGTTTGGTTATGAATTTTGGAAAGAGTTTTCAAAACTTAATTCAAATTATTATAACTTATAACAAAACACACACACTATTGAAAATTCTGATCAACATTCATAATCAATTTTTTTAAAAAAAATTCAATTAAAAAAAATTATTATTAATAGAAAATAACATTAATCAATTTTTTAATTGAAAATACTACAAAGGAAATAATTTTTTTTCAAAATAAATATTCAAAAAATTTAAATCATAAATATTTAAATAATTTAAATAATCTAAAAAAATTAATAAGTAAAAAATTAAAATAAATGTTCAAAAAATTTAAATCGTAAAAATTTAAATAATTTTAAATGTAAATATTTTAAATTTCAAAACAATTCTACACTCAAATCGTAATCAAACACATAAAACAAAATTCCATATAACTCGAAATTTCATACTACTTTCACAACTCTACACTCAAATCGTAACCAAATACATAACAAAAAAATTAAAATATTTAAAAATATTTTTATAAAATAGAGTTTGAATTTATTTTTATAAAATATTTTAAAATTTAAAAAATTAAAATCATAATTTTTTGAAATTAAAATATTTAAAAATATTCAAAAAATTTAAAAATTTAAAAAATCGTAACATATTTAAATATTTAAATATTTAAAATCTTAACAAAATTTAAATATTTAAAATATTTAAAAAATTAAAATATTGATTTGAATTGAGTTTTGAAAAGAGTTTTTAGTTATGTGTTTGGTTATGAGTTTTGAAAAGTAATGATTATTTTTTGAATTGAGTTTTGAAAAATAGGTGTAGAATTATGATTTGAAAGTTTCAAACAAACAATCCACTCAAATTAATGGGTAGAATTATATTTTGAGAGATTTATCAAACGGAGCTTAATTTTTTACCAACTTTCCAAAACACCCCGTAGACTAAGGGGTTGTTTGGAATGACCTAAATAAGTGTATTTTTTATCTTTTTACGAAAAAATGTGCAGAAAAGTAGAGAGATGATGTGATAGAAAAAAGATAAAAGGGTAAATTACATTTACCTCCCCTGAGGTTTCTGACAAATACAGGGACCTCCCCTGTGGTTTGAATAATTACAGTAACCTCCCCTACTTTACCTGACAATGTCAAGATTCCCCCAAAATTTGACCGCCGTTTATGCACCTAGCCGACCCTGCTGATGTCATCAACTGTAAATATAAAAATACCTAAAATGCCCTCAAGTGCCTATAATGCCTATAATGTAAATACTAAAGTGCCCAATGTAAACACTTAATTTTATTTTTTTATTTTAAATATATATTTTTTATTTAAATATTTTATTTTATTTTGTAAATATTTTAATTTTTTAATTTTAAGATTTTAAACTCAAAATACAATTTCAGACTCAAATCGTAACTAAACACATAACTCAAAACTCAATTCAAAAATTATTTTCAAACCTCATAACCAAACACATAACTCAAAACTCCACATTATTTTCAAAACTCTACACTCAAATCATAACAAAACACATAACAAAAAAATTAAAATATTTAAAAATATATTTATAAAATAAAATAAAATAAAATTAAAAATTAAAAATTTTAATATTTAAAAAATATATTTAACATAAGTTTGTATTTTTTTAAGTTTGTGCTTGGTTATGAGTTTTGCAAATAATTTTTGAATTGACCAACAAAACCATAAAACTCAATTCAAAAATTATTTTCAAACATTATACCCAAACATATAACTCGAAACTCTACACTATTTTCGAAACTCTATATTTGGTTAAGACTCTATGAGTTTTGAAAAGATTTTTGAAAATTTCTAATTGGAATTGTAATTCTAAAAGAAAACCAAACATGTTTCTAAAAAAAATATTTTTTCGGAACATGTTTGTACTCAAAACTCAATTCAAAAATTATTTTCAAAAACTCATAACTAAACACAAATTTAAAACTCAATTCAAAACTCAAAACCAAACTTTTTCCAAAACTCTATTTTAAAAGAAAAAATTAAAAAAATATATTTTATTTTTTAAAATTATTTTTAGAGTCATGATTTGAGTGTGGAGTTGTATTTTGAGTTATGAGTTTTGAAAAGAAAAAATTTATTTTGTTATAAGTTTTGAAATTTTTCGAATTTATTTTTTTAGGGTAAATATTTTATATTTTAAATATTTTTTATTTATTTTAATGTGCATTATATTTCATACATTTATGTGTTGTATTTTTTAATATTTTAAATATATTTTTTAAATATTAAAATTTTTTTAAAAAATTATTTTTTATTTTAAATGTATCATTTTTATTATAAATATTTTTAAATTATTTTATTTTATGGTTGTGTTGGTCAAAGCAAAGGGTTTTCTCGTCTTTACTTTATGGCAGTGATGTTCATCTTGAAGAAAAGGGTTTTTCGTCTTTTTGCAGGCAAAAGCAAGGGTAATATGGTCATTTTATATAAAACACTAACGTCGTTTGTGCAAAATAGACAGAATGGGGGAATCTTGACATTGTCAGGTAAAGTAGGGAAGGTTACTGTAATTATTCAAACCACAGGGGAGGTCCCTGTATTTGTCAGAAACCTCAGGAGAGATAAATGTAATTTACTCAAGATAAAAAGATAAAAAATGTGTACTTATTTTGAGTTGCCAAACTATAAAATTTGAGATTTTAATGATGACACTAACCTTTAAACGCGTAAAGAGACATAACGCGTAACGCGTAAAGATTGACTTTAATTGTCACCTATAAAAGAGATGATGCAATACACAAGACTTGAAGTGGTTGACAGCTTGCTCGTTTGATATTATTAAGGCTCCGTTTGGCAAGAGTTAAACGAGATTTTTTTGATTATTTTAGCCACAAAAGATAAAATTGGTTATTTTAGCCACAAAAAATAAAACATCACATCCAACCCATAATCATTACATTTTTCTCTCACAAAAAAAGTCAAAAAGTTAAAAAGCCCTTCCCAAACTAAACTTTTTAGCCTAAGCTAAAATAGCCAAAAAAACCAAAAAGTCAAAAAGCCAACCCACTTCCCAAACGGAGGCTAAAACAACAAAATTATAAAAAATGTTTAGTAACTCAAAATTTTATGATTTAAATGGTTCAAATTATTCAAAATGACGTTGTTTTAGTAGCTCAAAATTTTGTGACTCAAATGGTTCAAATCTGTCAAAACGACGTCGTTTTACACACATTTACACTCAAAATGACGTCATTTTGAGTAATTTGAGCCATTTGAGCCACAAAATTTTAAACTACCTAACATTGTTATAAAATTATTATGGAAAATGAGTTGGACCCCTTCAAGGAACCACCTCCTTTGACCCCCTCTCTTTTTAATTGGTCAGTTATTCTTTTTTCTTTCTTTATTTCCTTCTCCTCTAATCATTATCTGTCACGTGTGTGTGGGGTAGTGAGGGTGATAATTAGAGGGGTCTCAATCACTTCCCAATTATTATTATAATAATATTTATTCTTAATTATCTCTAAAAGTTTGTTTTCTAAAATCATAATTTGTTATGGTGAATAATGTGGACCTTTATTACTGCGTTGAATAAATCAATGGCAACTACTAGTCTTGATTGTATCAGTATATTTTATTTTTACAAACAAATTAAAAAGGTTAAAAAATTCTTTCTAAACGAGATTTTTTAGCTCCAAATTAAAATAGTTAAAAAATTAAAAAATCAAAAAATTAACTAACTTTCCAAATGAATCCTTGGAATTTATTTACAATGGAATTTGAAAATTATCAGACTTTTCAAAGATAGATATATGGAACAACTCCAAAAGAAGACTATGCAAGCAAATAGCTTTAAATGGTGTTGTACATGAAGTTGGTGTATTTTCGTGGAATTTTATTGTTAGCTTAATTTCCATGAGACTTTATTGACTTAGAAATATTGTGGTATGGAGACCTTCAAGTCTCTCTCTCTCTCTACAAAAAGGACCAAGTTCATAGTGTTTTTGCAACTATTTTTGCAGATTGTTTTCTTTTTTCTCCTCCATGGATAAGTTACATTACTCTGGTAAAAGGTCTTCCATGGCTGCTATAATGCTACTCCTTGGGGTATTAATGGCTACCCTGTACCAAACAGGTCTCTCTCTCTCTCTCCACAGCAAATTAGGGTTTTAGACACAAAAGTTTATGAACAAAATCATTTTTTAAGAACGAAATATTTTTGTTGCCAAAAGTATCATTCTTGTATATTTAGAGATGAAATTGCACATTTAGTAACAAATTACTATTATTTTAGGATCAAAATTTGTCTAAAAAAAAATTATTTTGGAACCAAATTATTTTGTCCAAAATGTATTCATTAACGATATTTTTAAAATTTTGTCGTTGAATTTTTTTTTTAACTTTTCAAATAACCTTTTAGCGATTACCTTCACAACAATAAAAATTAGTCACTAAATATTTTTTTGCATCAAAATTCACTTTTGGGGACAAAAAATTAGTCCTTAAAACTTTTATTTTTGTTGTAATCTCTTTCTCTAATAGGTTGTTCCTGTGTATCCCATAATCCCATTGTAGGTTTTCTATCAAAAATTTGAAGGGCATGTGGAAGAGAGCCCAGAAACCAGCGTCATCATTAGATATAATTGATTTTTTGAACTAATTTGATATAGTTCATTGTTATTACTTTTTAATATATGGCTGTAGCTCGAAGCAAGATTCGAATTCCTAACTTTAAGCTGTAGGAGTTCAGGCCAATTCTTGAATATTTTAGCAAAGGAAAACTATTTTTAATTATACAGGTCTTGTTACAGTACTGATGCGCCATCCACACCCACACGCACACCCACAAAGGCAATACCATTACCATTTCACTAGTGATAGGGATCATTTCTAATGATGCTTTTATTCCAACGAAAGATGGGTCGGGCTAATCCATGCTTCTAACAGGTCTGTTGGCCTTGAAGTTCATGGAGCGCTCCTGCAAAAAAGTCCAAGAGGAGAGGTAATCTCCTGGCGGATACTTCGACGATAGAGTTAGAATGGAATAGATTGATTGTGTCGAGAGAGGGAAGATGGGATGAAGAACTTAACATTTAACGTATTTCGGAAACTTCCGTATATCCTTTGCTCATCATTTCCTTGTCCATTCCAGACTGTTGTGTTGGCCGAAAGTCTATATTCTAACTCGCATCGTTCATAGTGAGTCTGTTTCCTCCGATGTAAAGGAGTTGTCGTATTTAATGCTGTGAGAGTCTCATTAATGACTGATGTGTGGGTGTAATTATTTTGTAGGATCTTTATCTGCTTATGTGGCAATGTCTCTGCTTGACAAGTGTTTGAATGTTATTTGGTCATGGCCTAGCGTTGATTTCTCAGAGTTGTCGGGCTTTGATCACTAGGATATGAACTGGGCCCTGATTCGTGGGTTGGGCCCTCTTGGGTGCCCATCGGTACCTTAGGTGCTCATCGGTATCAGTTTCCAAATTTCTTATATTCTTCAAAAAGATTTAGAATTCCATTGGGATTATTGTAAGTATTTGAGGGTAAAAAAAATAATGCCCAATTAATACATAATAGTTGGAATGAGTAGAGGATATTCTGATATGCCCAAACCGATCGAACTGAACCAATCCATCTCATTTTGAACAAATGTGTGATAACGAGCGGATGGTTGCAGATTGATTTTTTTCAGTTCGCCTGGTTTTAGATGGGTGATACATTTGAGATTCCTTTGACCGCAACCAAACTGCCAAACCGCGAGCACCCCTCGTAATTTATAAGATTTTGTGGTTTTAATTTGTTTAGATATTCTATTTGTGTTTTCAATTGAAAAAGAATTTAAATATTCTATTACATTTTTAATTTGCTTTCAATTTGAAAATCCTTTTATCAAAAGGCAAGTGTTGATATTTGATATTTTTGTGTAGACAATATAATGCTTAATTTTATCATTTTTTAAAAAAAATCAAATGAAATAGTTTTTAAATAAAAAAAAAGTAATGAAATAGTTTTGATAATGCATGATTTTCTTATATGTATTTATTATTGGTATTTGACAATTTACTTAATAATCTTTTGTTGAGTTGGATTATTATCCAAAATAAAAAATAAAAAAATTGACACATTATTTTATTCTGTTCAAAATTTGTAAAAGTTTAAACCGCTAAACTGATTCGCATCCATCTATTAATCCGTCAATCCGCATCTATCAATCCGGCAGACGGATGCGGATTAATTTTTTCCAATCCGCCAATCCGACAGATGGATGACGGATTAGAGGTTCCTCACCGCAACCAAATCGTGAACACTCCTACAAAATAGTATGTGTTTGGGAGAAAAAAAATTAGATACACACCTAACTTTTAAAATAGTACACAAAGTGATTGTCCCAAAACTTGAATCGATAACCTCAAAGTTATTGAAAATATTTGAGGATATATATATAACAAAAATGTTTCTTGGTTTTTAATAGTTTTAGTTTTTAGATGGATTTGTGATTAACAATTCAATATGGCATTAAGCAATTATAGTACAAACCTAATTTGTTTTGTTTATAGAATGCAGATGCCCAAATAGGAGTTTGTTATGGAACAAATGGTGATAATTTACCATCTAGGCAAGATGTTGTAGCTCTTTACACTCAACATGGCATCCAAAGAATGAGACTCTATGACCCAGACCAACAAGTTCTCCGAGCCCTTGGAGGCTCCAACATTGAGCTTATTCTAGGTATGCCAAACTCCCATCTCCAAACACTAGCTGTTAGCCCAGATGATGCAGATACATGGGTCCAAAACAATGTCAAAAACTTTAGCAATGTCAAAGTCAAGTACATCGCGGTTGGCAACGAAGTCGATCCATCAGACAACAGCACAGCTCAATTTCTTGTCGATGCGATGCAAAACGTGCACACCGCCATTGTCAATGCAGGGCTTGAAAACCAAATTAAGGTTTCAACTGCCATTCACAGTAGATTTCTTGGAAACAGTTTTCCTCCATCACATGGGTCTTTTAGGCCTGAAATTCCATTATCCTTCATCGATCCCATTATTATTTTCTTGTTGAACAGTGGTTCCCCATTGCTTGTAAACTTATACCCTTATTTCAGTTATGCAGCCGACACGAATAACATTGATCTTGATTACGCTCTATTCACATCTCCCTCAGTTGTGATGACTGATGGCTCACTCCAATACCAAAATCTGTTTGATGCATTGTTGGATGCTTTTTACTCCGCGATAGAGAAGGCAGGCAGTGGCTCTTTGGAGATCGTTGTGTCTGAAACAGGTTGGCCTTCAGCTGGTGGAACTGGTACATCTGTTGACAATGCAAGGATCTACAATAACAATTTGATTCAGCATGTGAAAGAAGGGACACCGAAAAGGCCGGGAAGGGCTATAGAGACTTACATATTGGCTATGTTTGATGAGAATTAGAAGAGCGGAGATGTTGAGAGACACTGGGGACTCTTTCTACCAAACAAACAGCCTAAATACCCAATCACGTTACAGCCCCTAAATTTTAACTGGATCTTATCATGTTATTGACAAAGGGTATGTTTGATTTATGGATTTGAGGAGGGATTTAGAAAAAGAAATGGAAAAGGTAGGTGAAATGTGAATAAAACATACTTATATTTCACCCTACATTTTACACATCTTTTCTTTTTCAATTTCTTACCAAATCTATGAAGCAACAAGACCATTCGAAGTAGCATGAACTGCCCAAATAAAGACTTTTTTTAAAAAAAATAATCTCTTACATAACATTTGGTAACATATATGCAAAAAAAAACTTGATAATCCCAAAGCATATATATCAACCATTCTAACAATGAAAGTTAGATTTTATTGCCTTTGTCTGTGAAGAAATATGAGGGAATGCATTTATTTCCGTTGTGTTTGGTTTAGAAATTTGGATAGGAATATAGAAAGAGATTTGAAAAGAAAAAAAAAAAATGAAATACAAATAAAATATAATTATATTTTACTTATATTTCATATACCTTTTCTTTTTTGTTTTTTATGAAAAATGCTTGGGAACACTAATTAGTGCTCCCACTAGTTAGGTGGCAGTGGGTCCTGTCATTAATGATGTGATGTTTTGGTCTTGGAGTTGTATTTTATTTTTATTTTTTTTATTTTTTTAATATATTAGTGCTATTAGTGGTGATATTTTTAGTGGGATGAATCATTGTTGGTTTTTTATATACCTGTCTAAATCTATGAACCAAACAATCTTAGTTTAGGCTTCTCATGTTTAAATGATTTGAAAAGGTGATTTTGTAAGACCCTCAAATATATACCATTTATGAAAAAATTAAAATAATCTAATAGTAGTAACATTTTTATTTTATCAAACTTATCTTTAAAAAAATAAATAATATATTTTAAAAAATATATTTTTCGTCTATATGACAACCAGTGCCTACAAAATAAAAAAGATTTCCAATAGTTGGTACCATTTCCAAATTCTATAAATTAGGAAAAAAATATAAATCACTCATTAGTAAAACTTCCACCAAATTTTAGCAAATGAAAATATTCCTATTGAGGATTTCTTGCAGACAAAATAACCCTCATAATAAAAAGCTGGAAATTTGAATTTATTTTGTACATCATAATACAAATACAAGTATAAAACCCCCAAATTGGAGGCGAAAAATGACTGAATAGTTGAGTAGAGGTTTTACCTCTGCAAATCGCATATAACCCAGTAAAAAAAATCAAATTTATTTAATTTTCTAGCATTTTCTTGGGAACCAAACGGAATCTGAAAAAGTTTGGGGGTTTTGAGAGCAGGACTCTCACCTTCGAACGAACGGTAGGGCATGGCCAAGTGTATAGATGTAGTCTGCGGCTGATTGAAGGGAATGAAGAGCGCTCAGAGATTGCTGTGTATATGATCGGTGATTGGTTGTTGATGATTCCAAAGGAAAGCAAAAATGGAAAATCCAGAAAGAGGAAGAAGAATAATAATTTGTGATTCTATGGTGAAAGTGTTTTTGCGTTTTTTTTTTTTAATTTAATTTTATTTCGAGCTCATTTGGCAGCACCATCGCCTCTCTATTGGTTTTTTATTTTTTATTGGGCAAATTACATATATCTCTCTCGAGATTTAACTAAATTACAGATATCTTCTTGAGATTTTAGAAATTACAAATACTTTCTTGAGGTTTATATTTTCATAACAAATTACTCCTTAAAGTTTATATTTTCATAACAATTTATCCTCTAATTTGTTATGCAAATATAACCTTTAAAGAGTATCTGTAATTTCTCAAAACTCAGGAGATATTCGTAATTTTATTAAATCTCAAGGGGTATATGTAATTTGCCCTTTATTATTTTATTTTTTAACAAAAAAAATTAACTTATAAATTATACGTGAAATAATTATTTTAAAATTGGTGCCGTCATATACATCATGAAATATTAATTAAGGTGTTAATATATATGTTATAATATTATCATTTTAAAATTATGACTGATTTATTATATAAAATTTTTAGGAAGATTTATTTATAAGTCTTTTTTCAAATACTTATGCTAGGCTAAGTCTTGTGTAATTTCTTATAGAGTCTTAAGTCTTATTTAGATAGGAATATATTCCACAAAATCCTTCATAAACGTAACATGACGTGACATTTACGTAAACGTAACGTAACGTAACGTGGCATCTACATAAACGTAACGACACCTATATAGACGTAACGTGACACCTATGCGTAACGTGACACCTGCATAAACGTAACGTGACACCTACATAAACGTAACGTAACGTGTTACATTACGTTTCACAAACTTAATGAGTTTTTATTTTTTTAAATTGAATGTGAAAATATTGCTGGTTTATGTTAGTGTCACGTTACGTTTCATATAAATATGATCTATGGTAACATTCAATTTCCTATATAGGAAATTGAATATTGCTTTAGATCATATATGTCACGTTAAGTTTATGTAGGTGTCACGTTAAGTTTATGTAGGTGTCACGTTACGTTTATGTAGGTATCACGTTACGTTACGTTTATATATATAGGAAATTGAATGTTGCCATAGATCATAGGTGTCACGTTACGTTTATGTAGGTGTCACGTTACGTTACGTTTATATAGATATGATTTATGATAACATTCAATTTCCTATATATAGTTTTACTATTATTTATGATATTAACAACTAATATTGAGGGTAAATGTGTCAACAAACTTCTCACAGGACTTATGGGAACATAAATTTTTTAGTAAGATCATATATAACATAAGTCTCCCTAATAAAACTTATAAATAATTTTCTCTGTATAATTATGTTATATTTATTAATATAATAATCGATACCTATAGTATTATTGTTTCAAAATATTTTGGAAACGTGATGGTGTAGCCCCGTGGGTCTGACTTGGACTCTCAGGTAGGATGGTTAGTGTAGCTATTTCCTCAATGGCCCACCATTTGCTCAAGCGGAAATGAGCCGTAGCTCGAGAGGGTCGAGCTCGAAACGGCTCGAAAATGGAAGAAGAGGGGAGAAAGAGAGGGAAGAGGAGGAGATAGTTTTACTATTATTTATGATATTAACAACTAATATTGAGGGTAAATGTGTCAACAAACTTCTCACAGGACTTATGGGAACATAAATTTTTTAGTAAGATCATATATAACATAAGTCTCCCTAATAAAACTTATAAATAATTTTCTCTGTATAATTATGTTATATTTATTAATATAATAATCGATACCTATAGTATTATTGTTTCAAAATATTTTGGAAACGTGATGGTGTAGCCCCGTGGGTCTGACTTGGACTCTCAGGTAGGATGGTTAGTGTAGCTATTCGCTCAATGGCCCACTATTTGCTCAAGCTAACCTAATAATTTAGAATTTGAAAAAAATATTTAGTTTATAAAATTGGATTGAATTAAAATTTTTAATTTATCTATTTTTTGGATTGGGGTGAGAAATTTTTTTTAGCTCAATTAACACGGCTCGTTCATTTATAAAATATTAATATAATTTTTTTATATTAATTAGTTATAAAATAAATTAAGAAAAAATAAAAATTAAAAAAAGTACATATATATATGCTTTTTTATAGGCTAAATTAAAACACTTTTCAAATATCATATATATTTTATAATTGAATTTTGTTAATACTTTAAATTCAAATAATTAATAAAAGAGTCTAAATAATTTAATAGTTTATTGAGACAAAAAGATAACAGCTCATATTTATTGAGTTAAGTGAGTTAGTTTAAAACTTAAACATTTGTAAAAACAAATGCGTTTGAAATGATTAAAGTAGGATCGAATGGTGGGCTTGGTTGAGATTGGAATAACATACCGTGTATATAGTGGGTGTTTGGAAAGTTGTTATTTTAGTAAGTTATTTTAATTTTTGATTATTTTAAGAGGTTAAATTTTTTATATTTGGGAAGATAGTTAGATTTTTTTTTGTAGTTGGATGTGATTTTTGTGAGAGAAAAAGTGAAATGATTATGAGTTATATGTGACATTTTGTCTTATTAGCTATTTTAGCCTATTTTGTCTTTTAGTATTCTCTCTGTCCCAAAATAATGGTCCCTTTTGGGAAATTCAATTTTTTTTGGTAGTACAATTATTGCCTTTGAAAAAAGTTGATTTTTCAAAATTATCCTTTTGATAATACATTTTTTGAGAATATCAATGCATAATTGTACTTTTTGTATTGTTTATTAATTTAAAAGAATGGCAAAATAGGAAATTTATATTATTTTTGTACTTATTTTTGAAAAGGGACTAATATTTTAGGATAATGAAAAAAGGAATAAGGAACTAATATTTTGGGACGGATGTAGTACTATTTTAGCCAAAAAAAAAAAAAAAAACTCTTTCCAAACACCCCTTATGGTGTTGACTCAAACCCAACCCATGCCTATGTTTATCCACCCTTAATTATAATGAGAAAGTTGAAATTTATATTTATATATATTTTTTTGTTTGTATATCATCATCACTTATTTATTTATTTTTTAGACATTGAACAAGAATTTGAATTACAACGAAAAGGAAACAACTGCTTAATTGATTTGAATCTTAAGCTTAGGATATTTTCACTATCGATTATTGGGCCAACTTGTCCGATAATGCACTTTCCGAATATTCGCGTCAAATTTTAAGTTCCGCAAGTCACAGCACGAATTGCGGACCATGGCCGTGTCCTTTTATACCCGTTAAACTCAAGCCCAGTCATTGTAAATGTCATAATCCAAATCTTATAACAAAGAAAATTCACACTTGACCTTAATTGTCAAGTAGAGAGGTGATGTGATGAAAAAAAGATAAAAAGATGAATTATTTTAGAGTTGCCAAACTTGACCTTAATTGTCATCCATAAAAATAGATGACGTAATGCATAAGAATTGATGTGATGGACAATTGGTGCTACTTTCAAAATAAAAAATTATTGTTATAATAATATCTATTGTTAATTATTTTTAAATTAAATAGGTTAAACCCTAAACCTTCTAAATTTTTTAAAGAAGTTTAAGTCAAAATCATACCTAAGTTCATTAATTCCATATAATACATAATCTAATTATAATTTGATTTGAGCCCAATTACATAAAGAGGGTGTTAAATGCTTGCTTTTTCAAATTGGGCCCATTAATAACAAAAGATATGTACAGGATCGCCCATAAAAAATAAAAATTCAATTAATCTCATATAAAAAACAAAGTATTTAAATATTATTCAGTTTATTTTATCTCTCTTTATATTTGTACATGATACATTATAATTTATACATAAGCTTAATCTAATAAAGTTGCACAATACCTGAGCGTTCATGAAGTGGTTAGGTTCAAGAAGACAACAATTATTAAAATTTTCAGTTAAATTGTGTACATAAGGTATGAAAATAATAATTCACCAGTACATGTAGATGCATTTAATATAAGAAAAAATATATTTTGTAATTTAATGTGGATACAAGAAAATATTTACTTATATATATTTATTATTTTTATTTTTTTAATACTTTTATGCTGATAAAAACTAATATTATGATTCTTACTTTCTTTTTAAAATTTTTATTAATAAATATTCACTCAAGAATAAAAAAATTCCAAGTCTCTTATGGGGTCCAAATCCGTCCTATATCGACCTACCTTATAAATGTGATATATCTACAAACTTTCAAGAGGTCTTTTTTAGTGAAGGAAGAACAAAACTGTGTATGTCACTGTGGTATAAAGTGGACAATATTTTGGAGCGTACTGTGGCAGTGGCGTGGTCCGCACAAATAGCGCTCTACCACATGAATCCACATGCTTGGAAGGCTAATGTAGGGATCTGAATCCATTCTACATCGATCCGTTAAGAACTCAACCTATTTTATAAGTGTGACATGCCCATAAACCTCTTAGTGCGTGCTAAGCAATGGGTGATCTGCACAAAGGCTAACTTCCACCACGTGGACCCACACCTCCCTATAACGCACATACTGTACACATACTTTTTTGTATGATTTTTGGATTTGAACACACCTTTGCAGGATAAAACTCGAGATATACGCCAAAACCCCACAAACGTGTTGAAGGATCTAACTAATGTACATGGACAAGTCATTTGAGACAGAGGGACTGGCATTGGCATTTTGTTATCTTCACTAAGTCAATTGTACTATTGAGAATTGTCACCAATGCTATAGCATAGTGAAGTTTGGAAGGTTATGGCAAATGAGTGGTGCGATTTGTTCACGATGGTTTTTTTTTCTTTTTTTTTTTCGGTTGTGTTGGCAAACAAAAATTTTATGAACTCAAGAATGCAAATTACATCGAGATAAAAGGATTGAGGAATGAAAAATATTCACTTGGTATAATTATTTTTCAACAATGCTATAAATCATGAAAATTAATTATAGAAATAGTTTTACCAACTTGCTAAAATTATGTGGACATTTATTACCGCGTTTAATAAATTGAAGGTGGCTGCTAGTCTTGGTTTATCGAGTCATTGTTACAAGTTAGTTACAATATTGGAATAGGAAAATTTTCGTGACTTTTCAAAGATAGAGATGCAGCTCTAAACGGTGTTGTGAATGAATTTAGTGGATTTTGTGGAATTTTCTTGTTAGCTTAATTTCCATGACTGGGAAATATAGTGTAGTGGTATGGAGACTTTCAAGCCTCTTCCTCTCCCTATAAATAGGACCAAGTTCATAGCGTTTTTGCAACATAAATTAGTAGATTGTTTCCTTTTTCTCTTCTCCATGGATAAGTTATATTTCTCTGGTGAATGGTCTTCCATGGTTGCCATAATGCTACTCCTTGGGGTATTAATGGCTTCCCTGTACCAAACAGGTATCTCTCTGTCTCTCTCTCTCCCCATTGTAGGGTTTCTATTAAAATTCGAAGGTTCTGTGGGGAGAGCTAAGAAACAAGTGTCATTATTAGATATTGATGAATATTATTTACTTGTTTGGTAAATGTTTTTTTTCCTTTCAAGCAGGCTTGCCTCTAGTCCATGGGTCCAAATTTGCACTACTCTGGGCCCACTATGATTGAACTATTCGATTGTAAAACTGGTCAAACAAAAAATTTAATTTGATCAAATTTCAACAGGTGTTTGATCGTTTCGCAATTTGTATAAAATATTTGAACGGCTAAGATGATTTTAAAAAGGTCAAATTACACTGGTGATCCTTATATTTTACGTTTTATGTCATTTTAGTCTTTACACTTTCAATTGATTCAATTTTGAACTTTAATTTTAAATTTTGTTTCAATTGATAATATTATTAGCGTTTTTTTTTTGTAAATTATTACTAAATTGGTTGAGATTAACTAGCTTAGTTGAGTAAATTTATATTTCTGCCATTAAAAATATGACACGTGACACTTATGTGCGTATTTTTTTTTTATAAAAACATACTATGAGTTATAATTAATTGGACCAAATTGAAACAGAATAATAAATTTAGGGTCAACATCGAGCCAATTGAAATTATAGAGACTAAAATGACACAATAATTAAAGTACAAGAACTATCATCTTAATTTGCCCTTTTAAAAATATACTTCGTCCCTTTTTTTCATGCAAATATAAATTGATCATATGACTACCAAAAGTTTTAAAAACAGTTTTTAAAAACAGTTTTCAGAAAATTTTACACTCTTATTTTTCGTGTTTTTTTGTTTTTACTGAATTTTTTAAATATTTTATGCAAATTTTTTACTTTTTAGACACACCTAACATAAATACACCTAAAAAGTAAAAAAATTGTAAAAAAAATCTTTTAAAAATTCACTAAATACCAAGAATACAAAAAAATACAAGAATTTAGTACATTTTTTTGTATTTTTATGTATTTCTTAATTTTTTAAAATATTTTTTCATAATTTTTTTACTTTTAGACACATCTAAGTAAGGTGCATCTAAAAAAGTAAAAAAAATGTTTAAAATTTTAAAAATATTCACTAAAAATGAAAAAAATACGAAAATCAAAAAATTCAATTTTTAAAAAATTTAATTCAAAAAACTCAAACCAAACAGTGAATGTTTTTATGGATGACCTGCTCAATAAATTTTACAATTTTAATATTTTAGATCACCAAGACAGGCTCGTGGTGGACCATAATAGTGCAGACTACACCAACACCACGCCCATCATCACAACTATTAAAAAATTAGTTTCAAAGTCACAGGCACACATGAAAAAAATTGTTTTTTTCTTTCTCGGAAAATTTTCTTCTTTCAACTATTGTAAGCAATTATAGTACAAACCAAAGTTATGACTGTTACTAATTTATTTACATAATGCAGATGCCCAAATAGGAGTTTGTTATGGAGCAAATGGTGATAATTTACCATCTAGGCAAGATGTTGTAGCTCTTTACAACCAAAATGGCATCCAAAGAATGAGACTCTATGACCCAGACCAACAAGCTCTCCAAGCCCTTGGAGGCCCCAACATTGAGGTCATGCTAGGTATTCTAAACCCTAATCTCCAAACACTTGCTTCAAGCCAAGCTGAAGCAGATACATGGGTCCAAAACAATGTCAAAAACTTTGGCAATGTCAAAATCAAGTACATCGCGGTTGGCAACGAAGTCGATCCGTCTTCCAGCACAGCTCAATTTGTTGTCCCCGCGATGCAAAACGTGCACACCGCCATTGTCAACGCAGGGCTTGGAGGCCAAATTAAGGTTTCAACTGCCATCGCCACTGGATTGCTTGGAAACAGCTTTCCTCCATCACAAGGCTCTTTTAGGGCCGATATTCGATCATCCTTCATCGACCCAATTATTAGTTTCTTGGTGAACAATGGTTCCCCATTGCTTGTAAACTTGTACCCTTATTTTAGTTATGCAGGCAACACGAATAGCATTCATCTTGATTACGCTCTATTCACATCTCCTTCGGTTGTGGTGACTGATGGCTCGCTCCAATACCAAAATCTGTTTGATGCAATGTTGGATGCTGTTTACTCCGCGCTTGAGCAGGCAAACGGTGGCTCTTTGGAGATTGTTGTGTCTGAGAGTGGTTGGCCTACGGCTGGTGGAACTGATACAACTGTTGACAATGCAAAGACTTACAATAACAATTTGATTCAGCATGTGAAAGGAGGGACACCGAAAAAGCAGGGAAAGGCTATTGAAACTTACATTTTCGCTATGTTTGATGAGAATCAGAAGACTGGAGATGAAGTTGAGAGACATTGGGGGCTCTTTTCACCTGACAAACAGCTTAAATATCCAGTCACCTTCAATTAAGAAGAGCAAAGTGAAGTTAATTTGATATGTATTACACTCTGTTGAATAAGGCTTGATTGTAATTCTTTTCACAAAGAGGCAATTGGCAAAACATTTATATGTTTATGAAGAAGATGCCCATATGAAGGGTAATAATAAATAAAGCATTGCTATTTTTACTTTATAAGATTATAGTCCATTACACAATTAGTACATGAACATAGTGGTGGATCAAGAAAGTTTTTCGTCAAATTTCAATTTGGCGACGAGATTCGCATGAATTTTGAATATGAACGAGAAGTTACATTTCATAGCAATGAGACTCATGTTCAAGTATCATTGCTTGTAAAGGAGTGGCTAATCCACCAACCTATCCCTATTTACCTTGATTGACTTCTTTTCTTTTTCTGTTTTTGAGAAAAAGGAGAATTATAGTAAAATTGAAAAAAAAAAATTACAACACCTTCATAACATGTAATTAACTCCTTGACAAACAAAAATGTATCAAACTAAATCAACCACTCCTACAATTTTGAGTTTCTAATCCCTTAACATTATGTTTAGTTAGGGAATTTAGAAAAAGATTTGGAAAGGAAAAGGAAAAATGTGTGTGAAATTAAATGAAATATAGGTATATTTTATTCACATTTCACCTACTTTTTTTCTTTTTCTTTCTAAATCCCTTTCTAAATCTCCCAACTAAATACAGCGTAAAAGAAATCATTAATGCTGTGTTTGGTTGGCGGATTTAAGGAGGGATTTGGAAAGGGAAATGAAAAAGGTAGGTGAAATGTGAATAAACATACCTATATTTCATCTAGTTTCACACACCTTTTATCTTTGCCTCCCCAAATCCCTCCCCAAATTTCTCAACCAAACACAGCGTAAAAGAATATTCTGTTAGGCTCTAATCCTAATAAAATGAGTTTGGGAATTCATTAATTAATAGGGTATGATCAAGTTTGGAAAAACAAAAACACTCAATAGGATTTGGGTAAGGGAGGGGGAAGGGTAACTGTGCGTATTGGATTCTGCACTAGATGAAAGTGGATCGGGGCCCTGCACTTGGTTGGACTATCCAGGGACTGGGATTCCTGCCAAAAGAAGCACCGTTAGAGCTGCCCGGCCGGGGTTGGCCGGATAACCCCCCCGGTGTGGGAATCAGTGATTGGAGAAGAGGTGTATGTAGAATTGAATCTCCCTCTATGTATGATTTTGCTTGGAATAGTTCAGTTACCTTCAATGTGAAGTTCATGTTGTATATATAGTGTTCCTCGCTTGCTTCTCAAGGTGGGTTCATGGAGCTTGGATGTTGCCAGGTGTCTTTTAGCATTGGTCAAGATGGGGGACCACCTGGTAGTTATCATTGAATGCATATACTCATTGTAGTCATGCTGATAACAAACCACATTCCTTTGATTCAACAACTTCCGTGATTCTAGGTGTAGGGGACCAGCTGAGGTGGCAACTTGCACATGCACATATTCATAACTTCCATGTTTTCTTGTAGGGTTTCCTCAGCTCGGTACCGATGTGCCCCAGCTCAGCATCATTATGCCTTGTCTCAGCCTTTTACAGGATCATTCATGGAGATGGGCTGACCCATTCGGATATCTTTGTGTAGGCTCGGCCTATTTTCTGCTCGGCCCATAGGTTCAGTCTCCTAGCTCAGCTCGGCCCAGCCCAGCACCACGGCTGGACTAGCCTTTCCACCGCGGGTTGGGCCCAAGTGCGTGAGGACTTGGGTGGACTATTGATCATGAAGTTGGGCTCAATTGGTTTGTCTATATACTCATCTAACCCACTTGGATTTGGACTTCAGTGGATTGGGCCGGCCTAAGGCTTGGACCCGACCCATTTCATATTTAGCCCCTTCATTTGCCCCATAGCTCACGCTAAGATTCCCCTTGGGGGGAGCTATTGCTCTGCTTCCCAAGCGTCGCGTCGTTTCGGTTTTTCCCAGTTCGGCCTTGGTGACGGTTCAATCCTGACACACAATCCCTGTATGTGTCTTTTCATGTTGACACGTGGCGATGTGAGATAGGTGTGCAGAGATAATGCGTCGATTCCATACCGAAGGTCATGCTCCGTGTACCTGCGCGCCGGCTGGTGCAATTAATGCTCTGGCTGTCAATACAAATTTCTTTATCTGCTTTTTCGTTCCCCTAAAGAGTTTCAAAGAGAGAGAAAGGACTCTTCCCGTTCCTCTGAACTAGTCCCGTTGGAGCTTCTGCTCAGACTTTTTTTTTTCGCCACTGATCTTGCTCTGCTGCCACTGTTCTAGTCTTTGTAAGTCCCCTTGTGATTCTTCTTCTCTCGCTTCTTTCTGTCTTAATCATCTTGTTTGGCCCACTCGCTGTCTGTGTTCCATACTCTGTTATCTGAGTCCTACCTCTGTCTCATTAGGTTTGTTAAATGGGAAAGTTTCGCTCGCTAGTTGATACCCCCGGGGCCATGGCTATGTTCCGCTTGGACTATAATATTCCCGACGACGTTACCCTTTCGTTGGCAAAAGTGGACGCCAAGCATATGGGTACGAGGAATACCGTCGCTTTTCCCATTGCGGCCATAGTCGAAGAAGGGGTTCGGTTTCCTCTTGATCCGTTGGTGCGCCGGTTTCTCCATCAAGTCCAGTTAACCCCAATGCAAGTATCTGTGAACCTTTTCCATGTTGTTTGCGGCGTATCCGCCCTCAATAGACGATTGGGTTTGAACCTTGACATATGGGATATCTTAGGTTATTATACTATTTCTCATAACAAAGACCACAACACGTATTACTTGCGTGTTCGCTCGTTTGATTGCCATTTGGTTACTGGGTTGTCCGATTCGGATAAACACAACGATGATTTCTTACAAGTTGGTGGAAACTGGGAGTTTCTCGTCGGAACTGAGTTTCAGACTGAGCGGATGCCCCAAAAAGACGGTTACCCAGGTTCGGGCCTCTCATTCTAATGCCTTTTGTATTTCTTACTTTATTTTGGGTGTTGCTCTAATGGATCACTTCTTTTTTGCAGAGGCCTCTTATTTCCAACGAAGGCTGAACCGAGAGAATGCTGAAGCCATAAAAGCGGCCCTGAGGTATAAAAAGAGATTTGCGTCCGAGTTATTGGAATACCAGTCTACTTACCATTCTACTATTCCAAAGAAGGCAAGGCTCGTTGCTTCCCTTTTGGACTCTGATACCGAGACTGACATGTCTCTCACTCCTTTGGTCACGAACCGTTGTAGGAGTCAGGGTGCACTTTCTGAGAGAGCGCCCTCCTCTGCCCCCAGTTTCGCAGGGGGCGGGTCTGTGGCGAAGAGAACGGTGTTGGTGGATTTAGAGGCTGAGGCTTTCGGAGCCTCCGATGTTTTGAAAACCCCTCCAGAAAGGACCGAGGCGAAGAGCCTAATGGAAGTGAAGATGGAGATGGGAGCCTCTGGGACCCCTGCGACTGCTGCCGAACCCTCAGCTTCGGTCGCTACGCGAGCAAAAAAGAGAAGAAGAGAGGCTGGCAAAGCAGTGGTGGAGGAAGCTTCTGAGGATCTTGCTGAGGATGAGACTTTTGAGAAATGAGAGCCGCCAATGTCGCATAAGGGCAGGCTGATTTCCACCTCTGATTCAGTTGTTTCTTCGCAAGATTTTGCCTTTGATTTGACTAAGTTTTTGTTTATGCCGGTTGACATGGCCGACCATAATGGGCCTCGTGATATTCCTATCCTGAAGGGGACCCTTCAGATGACGACTGCTGTAAGTATTTCCTCGTTTTACTTGTCTTTATTGTTGCGTTGCTATCTCCTTTTCTCTTAATTCTTCGTTGTCCTTTGCAGTGTATCCAGAGAATGCATCTGTCTATTACCCGTGCTGAAGAGCTAGAAAGGGCCGTGCTGGAGGCCGCAATGAACACTGAGAGACTGACGGTAAGCTTGGAGACAGAGAAGGAAAGACGCCGAACCGCGGAGAGGGAAGCATTTCGTTTGAACAAGATTTTTGCTTCAGCTGAAAAATCGAAGGAGGCTGCTATTGGGACACAGGCTCAACTCGAGGGGAAGGTGGCCGAACTGGAGGCCGTGATTGTCGTGATGGCTACCGAGCATTCTGCGTTGGAAGCCAGACACTGGCAACAAGGTTGGGACGAAGCTGGGGCTGCCTATAAGGAAGAGGTGCTAGTGCTGCGAGATAAGCTCTTTCTAAAGGGTTAGACGAGTGCTTTGATTGTTGCGTTGGTTCCTGAAGGCTCTTCCCTGTTTCAGGATGTCCCCGTTCCTTCGAGATCCTTGGGTTCGAAGACTGTTTCCACCCCTGCTGTTCTTCCAGCCGAAGTTTCCCCAGAAGCTGATTCTGCAAACAAGACCTAGGACAGTAATGTTGCTGCTGAAACGGTGGATGTTGAAGGGATTGAAACCCTGGAGACCGAAGCCGCGGAAGATGTGGTTAAGGAGGCTTCTACTTCTCTGGAAGTTGGAGCTGCCTCTACTTTTCCTCCCCCAGACGGCCTAGACAAAATTGTTGATGCTACTCTTGAGTTTCCCTCTGTTAATGAAAGTTGATGTTGAAAGGATTTGAACTTTTTTGCTTTTTTGTTTTGATGTATTGTGGCTCGGTCTCCATGACGAGCTTTCTTTTTGCACTTGCTAAGACAATTTTTTTTTTCTCTTTTGTTTTCTTTGCTGCTGGTTATGGGGCCATCTGTGCCTTTTGTTGGATGATAGAATTTTCTCTTTTAACTTGCAATCTGATGCTGTTTGGTTTTTATGTCTGAATGTTTTCTATACTACCTGCCCCTGGCCAAGTACTATTGGGACCTCGGGGCCGAATAGATGCTCGGTCTGGTTCTGTATTGCTTTTAAATAGATGCTCTGTCTGATTCTGTATTGCTTGCCCCCGGCCGAGCATTGTTGGGGCCTCGGGGCAGAACGGATGCTCGGTGTGACTTTGTACTGTTTACCCCTGGTCGAGCACTGTTGGGACCTCGGGGCTAAATTGATGCTCGGTGTGACTAACGGATATGTGGTATGGCTGTGCTTGAGTTCATAAGTGGGTCTTACTTAGGTCCAGGTTGGTTTTGAAAGAAAACAATTGTTTGCCCCTACCTGGAGCTAAGTAAGATTGGTACTGAAGATTGTGCTCTTAGATAGAACTGCTTAAGTTTATTGCAACTTTGATAGCGCAGATGCACTTGGATGAGATAAAGGCATGAAGAGGTGTCTTACTCAAGTCCAGGTTGGTTTAAAAAAAACAATTGTTTGCCCCCGCCTGGAGTTGAGTAAGACTTATGCTGGAAGCTTACTCCTGACAGAACCTGGTCATGTTTGTTCCAGCTCTGTTTGTTTGAATCAGTACGGAAGTATTGATGTATTGGTACTTGAGGAATTCTGTGGATTCAAAGACGTTTACTTAAGATATGTTAGTGTGGTTTCCACCAAGCAATTCCACTTGGCTAAAGTCCAATTTAGTTGCCAAACATTATTCCACCAAGCAATACCACTTAGCATGTTTGAGTGCTAACCAAATTTATATTCCGTCCAGTCGTTCTGAAACTAAGTCCATTTGGGTGAAGACCAAAGTTAATTTCGTTTGATAAACATCAAAGCTAATTCCATTTGGTGAGGAACAAAGCTAATTCCGTTTGATAAACATCAAAGCTAATTCCATTTGGTGAGGACCAAAGCTAATTCCGTTTGATAAACATCAAAGCTAATTCCGTTTGGTAAGAACCAAAGCTAATTCTGTTTGATAAACATCAAAGCTAATTGCGTTTGGTAAGAACCAAAGCTAATTCCGTTTGATAAACATCAAAGCTAATTCCGTTTGGTAAAAACTAAAGCTAATTTCGTTTGATAAACATCAAAGCTAATTACAAGAATTTGATAAATTTGAGAGAAGTGGGGAAGCATTTGCATTGGTCAACAGATAAATGCCTTTACACTCTGATAGAGAAGTTGGGGGACAATTCTATTGATAGTATTTCTTGAGATTTGCTACGTTCCAGGGCCAAGGTATAGCTCTACCATTCAAATCCTCTAGGTAGTAAGCTTCATTTCCAACAACGACTGTGACTTTGTAGGGAACTTCCTAGTTAGGCCTAAGTTTGCCCTCGCTAGGCACCCTTTTGTGATCCATAACTTTCCTCAAGACCAGCTCTCCTGGTGTAAATTGCCTTGGGAAAACTTTTTGGTTGAAACTCTTGATGAGCTGCTGCTAATACGCTACAAGTTTGATCAGTGCTGCTTCTTTTCGGCCCTCTGCCATATCTAGTGCTTGTGCAATAACTTCCTCGTTACTGGTGCTCTCAAACAATTTAGACCGAAGGGTTGGGAGGCCGACTTCGAGTGGGATGACGGCCTCCATTCCGTAAGTTAGTGAGTAAGGTGTTTCCCCCGTTGATCACCGTGCTGTGGTTCGGTATGCCCATAGCACGTGGGGTAACTTTTCAACCCATTTTCCTTTGGCATGCTCAAGCCGTTTCTTTACTCCATTGATGATAGTTTTGTTTGAGGCTTCTGCCTGTCCATTGCTTTGTGGGTACCTTGGAGAAGAGTTCCTATACTCGATCCTGAGGTCGGCACAAAACTTTTTGAAGATCTTACCATCAAACTGTGTTCCATTGTCCGCAATCAGTACCCGCGGGATGCCGAAACGCACCACCACATTTCTCATAACAAACCGCTTCGTATCTGCCTCTTTGATATTTTCCAATGCCTCGACTTCAACCCATTTAGTAAAATAGTCTGTTGCTGCAATGAAAAATCGCCTGTTCCCAGTGCCTCGCACCAATGGTCCGACAATATCCAAACCCCATTGGGCAAAGGGCCATGGGCTGGTGAGTGGGGTGAGAGTTTTGGCTGGCTGATGAATGAATGGAGCAAACCTCTGACATTTATCACACTTCTGTACGTACTGCTGAGCATCTTGTTGCATCCGTGGCCACCAATACCCGTGAGTGAGGGCTCGGTGCGCCAACGACCTTCCGCCAACGTGGCATCTACAAATCCCATCGTGAATTTCATAGAGAACATTCTCGACCAGATTTGGATGCACACATAGAAGATAAGGGCTAAGATAGGAGCGTCTGTACAGCTTCCTGGATGGTGAGTTCCAAAAGCGAGCTGACTTGAGTCTGACTTTGTTGGCTTCCTTTTTGTCTTATGGGAGAGTACCAGATTTTAGAAAAGCAAGTCAGCTCAGCTCGGCTCTGCTCGGCTCGGCTTTCTTTTTGTCTTCGGGGAGAGTACCAAATTTTTGGCTTCCTTTTTGATCCATCCAGCTCGGCTCTACGTTATTGCAGAGGACTGGAGATGCAATGCTTGGCTCTGGCACGAACTCAATCCAAACTTTTCTGGCATCTTTGGTATCCACTGATGAGCCGAGACAAGCCAAAGCATCAGCATGGCCGTTTTTGTCCCGACTAATTCGTTCCACTCGTATGGATTGAAACTTTTTGAGTAAGTCTTTGGCCTTGCCTGTGTACATGGCCGTTCTTTCATCCCGTGTTTCGTAGACCCCAGAAAACTGGTTTACCACTAGTTGTGAATCGCTGAAAACAAGAAGCTGTTCTGCACTGAAGTGTTTGGCACTGCGTAAGCCAACTAACAACGCTTCGTACTCTGCCTCGTTGTTCGAAGCCTTCCAACCAAGCCTGAGAGCCTGTTCCCAAATAAATCCTTCTGGTGAGATAAGTACTACTCCTGCCCCCGAACCTCGGTTATTAGACGACCCGTCAACATAGAGCTGCTAGATGTTTCCGATAAAGAGTTTCCAGGCTTCCGAAGCGCAGGGCTTTCCTCGTTCGGTGATGTGTGGCACCTGTGCCGAACTTGGGTTCCCTTGTTCGGTACTCTGGGTGGGAGCAAATTCTACGACGAAATCTGCTAAGACCTGGGCCTTAATTGCTGTCCTGGGTTAATACCGAATGTTAAACTCGCCAAGTTCTACTGCCCATTTTGCTGTTCTGCCAGAGAAATCGGCTCGGCTAAATACAGATCTGTGGGGGAATTCAGTAAGGACATTGATGGTATGCCCCTGGAAGTAGTGTTGTAACTTCCTCGAGGCGATAAGCAGCGCGTAAGCTAACTTTTCCAATGGTAGATACTGTGTCTCGGCATCTAGTAAAGTCTTGCTAACGTAGTATACATGCCTCTGTTCTTTGTTAACCTCTCGAATTAATACTACGCTTACGGCATGATCTGAGACTGCTAGATAGAGGTAGAACTCCTCTCCTGGCTCTGGAGTGGACAGAAGGGGAGGTGTACTGAGGTATTTTTTGAGACTTTGCAGTGCTTCGGTGCACTCAGAACTCCATTCTCCATTCAAATGCTGTCATTTTCTTCAAAAGTTAGAAGAAGGACTTCATTTGATCTGAACATTTGCTGATGAACCGGTTCAGTGCGGCCGCCATTCCGGCTAGTTTCTGCAGCTCCTTAGCCTTTGTTGGTACTTCAAGATCTTGTATTGCTTTTATTTGGTTCGGATTCGTCTCAATTCCTTTGTGAGTGACCATATATCCCAAGAACTTCCCTGTTCCAACCCTGAAAGCGCATTTCGAGGCATTGAGGCGAAGCTGATGGTTTTTTAAGATGCCGAAAACTTCTCTTAAGTCTGTAAGATGGTCTGTAGCGAACTTGCTCTTGACTACCATATCATCTATATAAGCTTCCATGGTTTTTCCCAGTTGGTCGTTGAACATCCAAGTGACCATCCGCTGGTAGGTCGCCCCGGCGTTCTTGAGGCCGAACGGTAGCACTCTGTAGCAGTAAGTTCCTCTCGGAGTGATAAATGCTGTCTTTTCTTGATCTGGACCGAACAGTGGTATCTGATGATAACCGCTATAAGCATCCAGAAAGCTCATGCGCTCATGCCCTGTTGTTGAGTCTACTAGTTGATCAATGCGAGGCAGAGGAAAGCTATCTTTAGGGCAGGCTTTGTTCAAGCAAGTGAAGTCAACGCAAACTCTCCATTTTCCATTCTTCTTCTTGACTACAACTGTGTTGGACAGCCATTGCGTGTACTGAACTTCCCTGATTGCTCCTGAAGCCAGGAGTTTTTTGACTTCGGCAATTACTGCTTCGGTGTGCTTGACTGAGGATCTCCAACTTTTTTGCACAATGGGCCGAGCTGAAGGGTTGATGTTGAGCTTGTGGCAAGCAAATTCTGGGTCCAACCCTGGAGTATCATATGCCGACCATGCAAATACCTCCATATTTTCCCTCAGCAGTTCCAGCAGCTGAAGTTTCTCATCAGCGCCTAGCGAGGTACCGATAAGGAAGTACTTTTCTGGGTCATCCTTTTTTACCTGGACTTTCTCCAAATCCTCTACTATTTTTTTCTCTGGAGCTCCCCCTACATCTTCCAAGACTGGCTGTTCGGCCACTTCTACCGTCTGTACCCGATTGCAGAGCTGCTTTGCCTTTAATGCTGCCATGAAACAATGTTTGGACGCAACTTGATCCCCTGAGATTTGCTCTACTCCATGTTCCGTTGGGAAACGGATGAGCTGCTGGTAGGTTGAAGAGACTGCCTCCATTTGATGAATCCATGGACAACCAATTATGGCATTGTAAGGGGATGGTGTATTAATTACCAAGAACTTTATCTGGAGGGTTTTTGTTTCTGCCACGATTGGCAACACTATTCTGCCAAGCGGCCATTCTGGTTGTGAATTGAAACCAACCAACGGGGCTGCCGCTGGGGTGAGGTGCTGCTCGGAGAGACCAAGCTTTTTGAACAAATCATAATACAATATATCTACTGCACTACCTTGATTTACCAAGACTCGTTTGACATCAAATCGTTTCCCAATTCCCACAGTTATAATCAGTGCATCAGTATGTGGGTGCTGTATGCCCTCTAAATCCTTTCTAGTAAATGAAACAGTGCACAAGGGGGATTTGGATAACGCGCATACCTTTTTCGATGCGGGCTCCACTGACATGACTTGTTGGATTTGCATAGCCTTAGCAATCTCTTCTCTCATTGTCTCCTCAGGCTCCTGAGTCGCTGTCCCATGTATCACATTTATTATCAGCCGAGGTGGATGCTCAATATTTGGTTCTGGTAGTGGGTTCCCTGGTTCGGTCATTTCTTTATCCTGATCAATGTAATCCTGAAGGTGCTCAGCTGCTACTAAGTCTTCTAAGTGTTGTTTCAGTGCTCTGCAGTTCTGAGTTATGTACCTCCTGTCTTGATGGTAAGTGCATCTGAGCTTCTGATTGTGCCGAGCTGGATCTCCTAACATTTTCGGCGGCCAAACAAAGAAGGGCTCTCTCTTGATCTTTTCTAAGATTCGATAAATTGGTTCTTTGAACACAATCGCGACGGCTTCGTGGGATTTGGACTTATCCACTTCATTCACTGCGATCCCTCTGTGTTCTCCTCGATCTGTTCTTTTCTTGTGCCGAGCTGTCTGTTCTGCTGACGCTACCTCAATGGGGATCTGATCGTCTTCGAGGCGAGCGTATTGCTCAATCCTGGCACGCAAGTCTTTTAACGCTGTGGCCGGGCACTTGGTAAGTGATTGTCTCAACTTGCTTTTCGAGCGCAGGCCATGTTTGAAAGACAAGACGACCATCTGTTCACTACATACATTTTCCTCTAGGTCATTGTATTCTTCCCAGTACCTCCTAGCGTAATTGCGCAGCGTTTCCTCCTGTTCCTTTCGAAGGCCGAACAGCGTATCCGGCTCTTTTAGAATCTTAGTGTTGGAGACGAACCTGGCTAGGAACTCTTTGGAAAGTTGTTTCTAGCTACGAATCGATCCAGTGGGGAGTCTATCGAACTATCAAAGTCCGGTCTCTCCCAAGCTGGATAGGAAGACTTTACACATCAGTGCCTCATCTCGGCTTCATAGAGACATCATTTGTCTGTAATGGCTAATATGTGTCAGCGGGTCTGAATTCCCATCGTATGAAGTGAACTTTGGTGGGGTGAATTTCTTTGGGGGTCTCATGGCCTTAATTTCCAAGGAGAATGGTGAGGAAACGAGCCTATCCAGTGCTCGGTGTTCTCTCTGGTGGACAGTACGGTCTAGATGATCCCGATGTTGTTTGTTCTACTTGTTGCCGATTAACCAAGTACAAAGGTCTTGTGGGGGGGTACTCAGTTTGTTGACTGACTGTCTTCTGCCTCTTAGCCCTTCTCCGACGTGACCCACGGGTGTGGCTGCTTGCCATTTCACTCTGTACCGGGATAGGCTGGCTTCGTTGCCCAGACTCATTTCTGGGGAATTTTTTCACTGGTGGCTCTCTGGATGAGCTCCTTCGTTGCAGGCGAGAGGGTTCTGCTTCTGTCCTTTTTTCCGTCGAATCACCCAGCACCCTTTTAAGTTGGGCTTTCAGCTCCTGTATCTCCATCCCCATGGAGTTTATGATTCGATCTCTATAATCCTTTTCCAGAAGGAAGTGATGAGAAGAACCTCCAGCGAAGGGTAATCGATGCTCAACGGATTCAGAAGTCCGGTTGTTGTTTCCAGTTCGTTCTTCCAGAACTGTTGGAAATGCCAAACCTTTGTCCTTTGTCTTCTCCGTTTGTGGACTATGTGTTGGAGGCGGAACGTCTTTAATCCCTATCGCCGGAACTGAGTGTAGAGCTCAGAGATGAAGTGATCCACGCTCACCGCACCAATTGTGCGTACCGGATTCCGCACTAGATGAAAGTGGATCGAGGCCTTGCACTTGGTTGGACTATCCAAGGACTAGGATTCCTGTCAAAAGAAGCACCGTGTAATAACCCTCACCACTGCTTACCGATAAACATTGGTTACCGTTAAACTGAACTGATCATGACTGATAACTGAACTGATTAAAGTACTGAACTGACTGACTGAAAACTGGAACTAAATTGACTGAGTATGTGTGTTAATCTGTATTCTATCTGTTTGATTGTTTACTTGATTTGTTCACGTTTTATGTTTAAACTGCTAATTGAAGGCCTTATCGGCGGCCGAATCCGAAATTGATTAGTGTGCCTTGATCAGTAGAATTAATGTGAATTTATGGTATATTTATCTGAAAACTGATTAGGTATGATTTAACTAGATTAAATATTGATAAAGAGCATAGTCGCCTTAATTACACTCTTGCCATGAGAGTGGCCACTATCTAGTCACTTTTAAGCTCATTGCACTTGCACACAAACATATTTCATCAGCTCAATTCCTCAAGAAACACCAAACTAGAGAGAGAGAGAGTGAACTAGGAGAGTGATCCAACTTGATTTTGCGCATTGACTTGAAGAATTGCTTGGTAATTGATGTGTAGATTGCTATTTGAGCTCCTAAATCTTGAATACAAGACCTAAGGTAGAGTAATTGCCCTCTTGTTTATGAATTGAGCTAGTTCTTGCATGATTCATGCTTCATAGTAGAACTAAGTCATGTTTTGGTTCATTGTTGTTGAATTGAAGCTCAATCCTTGCATGCATGGTTGTATTGTAGATGTTGAGTTGCTTTCATGGCAAAATGTTACTTGCATGCTCACAATTATGTTTAAGTCCATGATTTCATCATGTTTTGGAAACAATTGGCTCCTTAGAGCATCAAATTGAGGCTTTGAATTGATTTGAATTCATGCATGTTTGCATGTTCATCCTGTTCTTGAAAATGGTTTGAAATTGGGTTTGAATTAAACACCCTTGGGCTTTGATTTCTCAAAGTTGAGTTTTGAATCATGTTTAACTATGTGTTTACAAATGTTTTCTAGAAATTCAGCCCAAGAGGTCGAGTTTTGAGTTGTTAAAACTTGGTTTTTGGCTTGGAGGTGCAATCTGGGTTTTCCAGATTTTGCACTTCTGCTCGAGCGGGGACTAGTAACGCTCGAGCGTGGAATCCGAGCATCCAGTATTTTCTCTGCACTGTTTTACAGTCCGCTCGAGCGGAGGATTAGGCGCTCGAGCGGAGGCATGTGTCTCACGATCGAGCGGGCGTCGAGCGTCCGTCGAGCGGAGATTTCACCCATCCAGTACCTTTACAGTACGCTCGAGCGGGAAAGTTGACGCTCGAGCGTGTACCTTGTTGCATGTCCGCTCGAGCGGGTAAAACCGCGCTCGAGCGGGACTCTGTTTTTTTGAAAAATATGAAAATGCTTTTAAATGTGCATCTTTGCATCCTCATCCCATTCTAGGCATTCTTAGGCCTAGTTTAAGACATCTTCATGAGGGCGTAGATGTAGAACACACCGAGGCATTTAGAGATTAAGTTATTATCTTTCCCAGCTGTGTAGCTTAATGTGTTCGATCTGTTAACTGTGTAGGGTTGGCGACTGGGGAGACACGCTCTAGCATACTGTAGCCCAGAACTCTGTGAGTAACGTTTGTGTAAAGATATGTTCGCAAATGATTATCTTCTGAACAACTGAACTGTACTATTTTCTGAACTGATTACTGTTAACTGAATGAATGTATGTCCTATATTCTGAACTGTATTGTGGCATCCTTAGCACCTACTGTTTACTGTTACTGTTACAGAGATCTCTGTCGGTTCCCTTGTTGGAACCACTACTGTTTACTGACTGATGGCCATCATTACTGTTCGGTCTTTTAAGACCTACTGTTATGCTAATGGGTGTACCACATATGACTGTACTGATTGAACGACTGAAATACTGTTTAAATGGACTGTTTTCATTACTGTAAGGACATTCATTCTTAACCTCTTTACGTATTATGTTATTCACTAGGCTTTAGCTCACTGCTCATATATATATGTAGGTGTACAGGCACCAGACCGCGCCTAGGAGCGTCAGGGTTACTCCAGTTTTGTCAAGCCAGCCTATGTGCCTCACTGCGAGGTTCCGAGCCTATCGTGTTAAGAATTAGGGGTGTTTTACAATTCCCCCTTCTGTATTGTCTTACTATTTTGTATAGACCGAATGCTTACTGTATTGTGATGTGAAGGGTTGAGTCCCTAGTCTGAATGATTGTGCGTTTTGTGCATACTGTTCTGGACTGATTATGTATATATGTTTGGAAAGTCTTTTTGCATGCAGACTGTCACAGCTCATTGGGCATTGTTTCTTTACTGTATTGGCTTCCGCCAGGCCCTGTACTCTATTTTACTGTATTACTGTTAAGCAGGCCTTCGGTAATCTCGGATTACTGGCCGGTTACGGTGCTAAACCCATAGGGCCGAGTTTGGGTCGTGACACACCGTTAGAGTTGCCCGACCGGGGTTGGTCGGATAACCCCTCCGGTGTGGGCATCAGTGATCGGAGAAGAGGTGTATATAGAATTGAATCTTCCTCTATGTATGATTTTGCTCGGAATAGTTCAGTTACTTTCAATGTGAAGTTCATGTTGTATATATAGTGTTCCTTGCTTGCTTCTCAAGGTGGGTTCATGGAGCTTGGATGCTGCCAGGTGTTCTTTTAGCATTGCTCAAGATGGGGGACCACTTGGTAGTTATCATTGAATGCATATACTCATTGTAGTCATGTTGATAACAAACCACATTCCTTTGATTCAACAACTTCCATAATTCTAGGTGTAGGGGACCAGCTGAGGTGACAACTTGCACATGCACATATTCATAACTTCCATGTTTTCTTGCAGGGTTTCCTCAGCTCGGTACCAATGTGCCTCAGCTCGGCATCATTATGCCTTGTCTCGGCCTTTTACAGGATCATTCATGGAGATGGGCTGACCCATTCGGATATCTTTGAATGGGCTCGGCCTATTTTCTGTTCGGCCCATAGGTTCAGTCTCGTAGCTCGGCCCAGCCCAGCACCACGGCTGGACTAGCCTTTCCATTGCGGGTTGGGCCCAAGTACTTGAGGACTTGGGTGGACTGTTGATCATGAAGTTGGGCTCAATTCGTTTGCCCATATACTCATCTAACCCAATTGGATTTGGACTTTAGTGAATTGGGCTGACCCAAGGCTTGGACCCGACCCATTTCACATTTAGCCCCTTCAGTAACCTTGCCACATGCCAATTATATGTACTATATATAATAAGGAAAATTTTAAAGATACATAAAATTTATATAGAAAACTTGACAATAATAATGTGTCATTATCATTATTGTAAATAAAATTATATTCGATGACGTTTTTGTTTTAAAATAAAAGGTTTAGAATTAACCACATTATTATGTATGAGTTTTTTCGTTTATATAGCATAATACTCATATAACAAAACTACCTTTGTTTTTTTAAATAAAAATTTATTATTTTTTATTACATAAAATGATGATCTGTAGGATTTTTTCTGTTTTTTTTTCTAATCTTCGATTCTACATTCTCTATAAATCACACATCTTCTATCTCAAATCAGTACTTATCAAATTTCAAGTTTATATGCTTTCCCTTTTAAGTTATGAAATCACATTTAAAAAATTCAATAAATGTAAGTTGTAACATTAAACGAGTGGGGAACGGAATTACATAAGTGGGGGTAGGGCGGTGTACGGTCGGATAGGCAATATTCGTAAATGGTACCGGAATAATCCTAATTGTTTCATAAATTTTAGAAGCTTTGCAAATCCTTTTATAGAATTTATCCTTTAAAATTGATTTAGGGAGAAACACCAATAAATTTCAAAATGTGATTTTATGAATGGTTTAATCTTTTAATTTTTTTTTATAAACTCAAAGATTTCATTAAAATAGAAATTACATAAAAAGGTAGTCACTTATATATTTTGGTTTAATTTTTTAGGGATAAAAGTGACTTTCTCAAAATGTAAAATTATACATTTGGGCAATTTGAACTATAGAAGTTTTGTATTTTCTCTCGTTCTAGAATAAATCCCACATTACGAATAAAAACCTAACACTCTAATGTTACACTCCAATAATGTAACACTTCAATGTAACACATTGAAAAACTCATTGGTGTACTTTTCTCAAACGTAACAACGTAACAATCAAAAAAATTTATTTAGTATACTTTTCCCAAACGTAACGCTCCGATGTAACCAAAAAAATATATATATATATATATATATATATATAAATTCTTAGTATATTTTTCCTAAACGTAATACTTCAATCAGTGTAATCTCAAATGTAACACACAAATGTGACACACAAAAATACTAAAAAAACTCTTTAGTGTACTTTTTTTCAAACGTAACACTCACAGTTTAAAATTATAGATTTGTTCAAAACTTATTAAGGAATATTTGTACTCGTTTTGGAATGGTTTGAAAAATCTCATTTTTTTTTTTTTTTAGTATTACATTGGAGGGTTAAGGTTATGTTTAGAAAAAGTACCCTAAGATTTTTTTTTTTTTTTTGGTGTTACATTAGAGCGTTTCATTTGGGAAAAGTAGAGCAAAGAATTGTTTTGTGTGTTATATTAAAGTGTTACACTGAGGAATTTTTTTTGGAGTGTTATATTAAAATGTTGCGTTTAAAAAAAGTACCCTAAGGAATTTCTTTGTGCATTACATTAGAGTGTCACACTAAGAATTTTTTTAGAGTATTATATTAGTGTGTTAATTCGAAAAAAGTACATCAAGAAATTTTTTTGTATGTTACATTAGAGTGTTACACTAAGAGCATCTCCAATGCATCCTCTATAGAGGACTTGCTGCTCCAACCCATCCTCTAAATCCATCTCTATTTGGAAGGAGGATGAGTTGATCCTCCAAATATGAAGGGAGGATGAAAAATAGAGGATGTCCTCCAAAACACTATTCATTATATATTTTTTTATTATATTACAAGTAACTTTTAATATGTAAATTTAATTTTTATAAAATTGACATCATTAAAAAATGTGAAATCATACCTTTAAAATGAGTATAATATTAAATATATTTTACAAAAATTTTAAAATTAAACATTTGTTAATGAACAAAAATTACTTTTTGATGAAGGGAGAATGAAGGGTTTTGAAAGTTTATGGTTGGAGTTTAAATGAATAGTAACATACTTTATATTTACTTTTTGAATAAAAAAAAATTATTTTCATCCTTTTAGTGAGAGGATTGGGTTGGAGATGCTCTAAAGAGTTTTTGTGTGTTGCATTAGAGTGTTACATTAAGGAATTTTTTTATGTGTTATATTAGAGTGTTATGCTTAGAAAAAATACACTAAGGAGTTTTTTTGTGTGTTACATTAAAGTATTACAATAAGAAATTTTTTTGTATGTTATTTTAGAGTGTTACATTATTGATTTTTTTTTGAGTGTTATATTGGAGTGTTACGTTTAACTATAGTAATGGATTTTTTTTTTATGTGTTACATTAGTTTTAGGTTTGGATGTTAATTGATGTCAATGTTATAATGTCAATATTACAATAGGGACGAACACTACACCAATAATACCACAAACGAGTAAATATCATCCACCTACAAATCACTTCACTAAATCCTTACCAAAAAAATAATAATAATAAAAATATAAAAACCTATTTTACCTACGCATACCCAACATTAGGAAAAAAATTCAAACAAAATTATACATAAAGACAAACAAGTAAACTTTCAAATCCCAAATTAAGAAAATATAACATACTCAAAATAAAAAGGACTAATTGATTTGAAAGAAAACTTCTAAAACTAAATGAAATAACTTTTCTCTAAATAAAATTTATGAGTAATTTTTCCATTGATTTATAAGGAACGATATATAAACTATGAATCGTGCTACGTAGCTCGAAAGAGAGGGCGCCCGAATCCCCCGAATTCAAAATGGCATTGTTTCGTCGTTTTGAATTTTTTTTTTCAATCAGAAACGAAGAAGAAGAAGAAGAAAGAAGAAGAAAGAAAGAAGAAGATAAGAAGAAAGAAAGAAGAAGAAGAGGCAAGGGGCGAAGGCAGAGGCGGAGACAGGGGCGAGGGACGGAGGTAAAGGCAGGGGGCGGAGGTGGAGGCGAAGGCAGAGGCAGAGGCGGGGGCTGCGACGATCGGAGGCGGAGGCAAAGGTGGAGGTGATGGCGGGGCTGCCACGAGCTGCGACGATCGGGCGGAGGCGACGGCGGGCGGGGCTGCAACGACGAGCTGCCATCTCCTCTTCCCCTCTCTTCTCTTTCTCTCTCTCTTTCTCTTCTAAATTTCGGACTGTTCGAGGGTACAAATTTCGGGAGAAAAATCATTTTCCATAAACTATTTACAAGTTTTTAATTTACAAATCATTTCTCTTTTGAAGAATCTAAAAAACAAGATGGTGCCAAGAATATTCTCACTGTCAATAATGGCAGTATTTGTTGTATTTAATAAATAGAAGACTATACTACTTTACATCGGCTACTAGCTTTTTTATTTTCTTCAGTATATTGGAGCATTTCTATTCAAATTTTTAAAATTTGGTATTTTAAATTTTTTGAAAATTTAAGTGACAAATTCACATATGGCAATTTGACATGAAAGTTATTATTTTATTATTTTTAAAATTTGAACTCTTTTATGTATCGTTAGTCTTTTTTTTATTTGAAAAAATACAAAGATAAAAAAAAAAAAAAAAGCATGAAGTGGTCTTTATGTCAATTGACATGAAGGAGCGATGTCAAAAGTCATGTCAACTTTTAACACACTAGGTGAAGTTCACTTGATATGCCAAAATACAGCTGTTGGATAGCTACATTGGATTTGACATATTAGATGGAGATACTCTTAGTAGTTAGATTACAACATAAGTCAACGACTCTCCATAAACTTGAACTTAAAATTTAATTCATGCTTAAATACCCTCTTCATGATCAATTAGATAAGTTCCCGAGTTATGAAGTCATTTTCTCACAAGTTAATTGCAATAAATGGAATTGGAAAAATTTCAAACTTTTCAAAGACATTTATGTTACAGCTCTATAATGCAAGTTAAGAGTGAGTAGCGAATATACCGATCCGTTCAAGCCGACCGAACCAAACCAATCTGTTACATTTTGGACGGATGCGTGATAACGAGTGAACGGTTGTGGATTGCTTTTTTCCAATCTGCCTAGTTTTGGACGGATGGCGGATTTGAAGTTCCTTTGGCCACAACTGAATCGCCAAACCGCGAACACTCCTAGCAATTTGTAAGACTTTGTATTTTCAATTTGTTTAGATATTTTGTTTGTATGTTCAATTGAAAAAGAATTTAAATATTCTGTTGAAAAAAGTTTTCAACCTGAATATAATTTTTGAATTGAAAAAAATAAATGTATTATTTATCTATATTTTTTAGTTCTTAAATCTAACTCTAAAAATAATAAATAAAAAAATGATATATGCTGGTTGATTTTTGTTTTCAAAAACAAATATAGATGTAACAATATAGAGGCAAACAATCTCTACTACTGCTCTGTTCATGATTTTTGTAGTTTGAATTGTTTTTATATTTTAAGAATCACAAATTGTAATACTTTATGTAATATTTTATGTAGATGAGGCATGCTATGATTGTAATATATGGGTTAGACATGCAGTGATTATAATACTTTTTTAAGTCATTGACTGTAATACTTTTTTAAAAAATTTTTTAAGAAGTGCACAAGTTGAATTATATTGAAAATTTATAAAATTTTAAACCGTCAAACCAATTAGCATCCATCCACCAATTCGCATCATCCATTCGCCAATCTACATCCGCTGGATTGGCAGACAGATGCGGATTGATTTTCTTCAATCCTCCAATCTAAAGAACGGATAGTAGATTAGAAATTCTGTGACTGCAATTGACCTGCGCCCACCTAATGCAAGCATATAGGTAAATGCTTCAAATGGTGTTGGAATGAGACTTGGTCCTTGTGGAATTTTCTTGTTACCTTAACCTCCATGGACCTATCCCATCTGTTTAGTGTGGTTCCAAAATCTTTTTTTTTTTTTTTAACAAAAAAAAGGATATTAGTTTAATGAAAATAAATATTAAAAAGATATTTTAACTCTAAAAGAATTATATTATATAAAAATAATGAGTCTTTTTTTTTTTATTTTTTCATTTTTTACTAAACTAATTATTAATTTTTTTTTTCTTTTTTTGTGAAAACTTTTTAGAATACAAATTTTGAAAACAAAACTAAAACAGAATGATTGACTTTGGAATAATGTGGTGAAAACTACCAAAGACTGGGATAGATCCATAATTATCAATATGGGGGTGCAAAAGTATATTTTGGGATACAAATTTCTATAATTTTAAGTTATTTTAAATTTTTTAATATACTATATGATATTTTTAAAAAATTTTGGAGGTGTAATCGCCCCCATCCGTACCGCCTGATCCATCCTTGACCCAGAGGTTCCGCATACAATATTAGTGCGGGTTCAATTTAGCCCACTAGATTTTGAAAAGAAAAAAAAAAAAATCATTGAAAGTAAATTTATATGTAATTTTAGATTAATTAACCTAACTTATAGAAATTGACTCCATTGTAATTAGGCTAAGTTTGGGAAGTCCCAAATAAGTCAAAAATCCAAAAAGTTACTCAAAAAGTTAAAAAGTTAACACTATTCACCAAAAGTCAATAATTACGGCTGCACAACTCCCAATTCAAATTTTCCTCTACAAACCAATTTTTACAATTTTTTATTACACATTTTTCCATAAAAAGTCAAAAAGTTAACCCAAACATCCATATTTTCAATCTCAATTTTTTAGTCCAAAAAGACAAAAAGTGCACTTATTTAGTCTTCCCAAACTTGGCCTTAGTCTATGAAGTCGTTTTCTTACAAGTTAATTACAATAAATGCAATAGGAAAAATTTCAGACTTTTCAAAGATATTTATGTTACAACTCCACAATGCAAGCATATAGGTATACGCTTTAAATGGTGTTGGAATGAAAGTTGGTCTTTCTTGTCGGGATGAAATTAGAATTTTATTATTGAAAAGATTAAATATATAATATTTTTTTACCTTATATATAAATATATATGTATGTATAATACGATATATAAATTACATATACACATAAAAAAAAAATTTAATACTATAGAAACAATCTCCTAATAGGATGAAGAAAATTTTCTAGTAGAAAAAAACATAATGCAAGATAGGAAATAAATGACATATATATCTTTTATACTTAGAGGTCATTTTATTTATGAAATAAAATATATATTTTTAGAAATATTATGACAAAAGTTAAGTAGTCCATATTGGAGGTAGGTAGGAATAAAAAAAAAAAATACTCTACCTTAAGTCTCTCACTTCATATCTCTCTAATTTATTTCCTTTCAAGAAAACTAATTTAATCATCGGGGGGGTTTTCGAATGACACCATACTGGTGCACAAGACATTCCCCTATTCTCTTATTTGATTAGAGAATTTGGGAGACGATTTAGAAAGGAAAATGAAAAAAGTGTGTAAAACTAAGTAAAATGTAAACATATTTTATTCACATTTCACCTACTTTTTCCTTTACCCTTTTTAAATCTTTTCCTAAATCCCCAACCAGACACAGCATTATAGATTTATTGAATCAACTCAAGGCCATAATGATTTTATCATCATCAATCTAAGCCTCTTAGGTTTACTTATGAGAGTAAGTTTGAAGAAAACTAATTTGATCATCAAACGGTTTTTGAACGACACTAAACCAGTGTCACTAAAGATGGATCTAGGATTATTACCGTGGGATACAAATTTTTATAATTTTAAATTATTTTAAATTTCTCAGTATAATAATATTTTTCACATTTTGGGAGGTGGGACACCCCTTTCTGTGAGTCAGGAGCCTCTCCTTGCAAGCTTGTGCTTGCGTCCGTCCTTGCAGGCCTTCGGGTCTACTTTTAAGCTCAATTTTAATAATTCAAACCGTTTATATTTTATGATTTATTCAGTATATCATACCTGTAAAAAATCAAGTTGATCGGATATCAAAAAGTATGTGTTTGAAAAATTGAACTAAACACTATTTTTTAAAGAATTTAATAAACAGTTTTCCGAACATATGCTTTCTAATATCCGATCAACTTGATTTTTTACAGGTATGATATACTGAATAAATTATAAAATATGAACGGTTCGGATTATCAAAATTGGACCTAAAAGTAGACCCGAAGGCCTGCAAGAACGGACGCAAGCACCGAAGCTGCAAGGAGAGGATCCTCACTCCCCTTCTGCACCCCTCGATCCGTCATTGACCAAGAGGGTCCACATACAGAGTGTGGGTTCAATTTATCCCACTAGATTTTGAAGAAAAAAAAATCATTAAAAGTAAATTTATATATAATTTTAGATTAATTGAACCCTAACTTATTGAAATTGACTCCATTGTAATTAGTTTAAAGAAACCATCTAAAAATTAATTCGTGATGGAGTAGCTTCATCGAATTACCAATACAGTAGGTGTGGTTTTATTTATTTATTATTTAAATAATGCTTGCTAGCTTTTATGTATGTCAATTCTTTTTTTTATATGTATGCATATGAAATATGATTTGGTAATATAAATATGATTTTTTTAAATATATATTTCATCATAGAATTGTGTTAATTTCCTTGGATAATATCACACGTGTATGCATCAATCTATTTGTTGCAATGGATGTGTTAGTGGGTGTGTTAGTGTCAGCTATTAACTTATGTATTAACTGTTGCTAGCCTTCTAGCCAGTCGAGAGAGAGAGATGAAGAGGAAGACGAAACACTTTGTAAAGTAGCAGGTCGACCCCCAGGTTGACCACCTGGTCGACTGGTCAAGGGCAATTTTTTTTCTCTTTTTTTTTTTACTTGTTGGGCATTTTTTTGGGGCTTAAAATTTTTGATTAAACTAAATTATTTATTTATTTTATTTATTATATATATATATACATAAATACACTTTACCACACCCCTTAACACACTTTTTAACATATCCATTGCACCACTACTCACTTTTTAAATTTAATAAACTTTTAACACATCTTAATACACATTTTTGGACCCCACTTTTTGTACTTTTTGTCATATAACACACTTTAACATACATTTTTAATTATCCCATTATGAATACTCTTATGCTGTGTTTGGTTGGAGGATTTGGAGAGAGATTTGGAAAGGAAAATGGAAAAGGTAGGTGAAATGTGAATAAAACATGCTTATGTTTCACATAGTTTCACACACCTTTTCCCTTTCCCTTTCCAAATCTCTCCCCAAATCCCCCCAATCAAACACAACATTAGAGACCTCAAATCAAGATTATCCCTCTCTATGAAATGGACAAGTTTTCAATATTTTTACAACAAGATACAAATAAATTACATTTTTCTGGTGCAATACATTCCATGATTGCTACAATGCTATTACTTGGAATATTAGTCTCGCTCTGTATGTTGTTTATCATTAAATACTGTTATATTTATTGTTATTGTCTTGATATATCAAAAGTTGTAGTTTGAGAGAGGAAGCTTTGCTTGTTACAAAGCTTAAACTTTTTTTTTGTTTTGTTTTGTTCTTCATCTTGCAATTCAAATAGAGTGTTAACCTTTTAATGAGGCGCAATTGTTATGACTAGTTATTAATTTTTTTGCTAAAGCTAAATACTCAATCAACTTCTATTAAAGAAGAAAAATAGCAAGTGAAGTTTATATAGATATATCAAATATATATAGTACTATCCTAAATAAGGGTTTTTCTTGTAATGCTTTTACGAAGAGGAGAAATTTTTGTGTAGAATACCAAGTTTTTATACTACTTTATTTGGTACCTTTCACCAATTCCAACTCAACACGTGCCCTTCACGCCAGCTAAAGCTTGAGATTGGCCACGTTGTGCATCAAAGTCATAAAGTAACGGAGATTTAATTGCCGTTTCTATTCTGTCTCTCTCTCTCTCTCTCTCTCTCTCTCTCTCTACAAAGCCAGCAACATTTTCTTTTTCATTTCACCAAAAAATCACTTTTTCTCTCTTAGATATCTATCTAAAAAATAAAATTTGAGTTCAAGTGCAATTATAATTTAAATCACTCGCCATTATACATTTTTAATTCCTTTAATATTTAAATCATCCCTTCATGAGTGAAAAAGATTGTTGCAACTACAACTGTAGGTGTTGATTTCTGACCACACTGCCAAACAGGTACTCAGTTAGAGAACACCGGTAGAATGGATTGCGCTTGAACAACCTGTCACAGAAAGATAAGACTCCGGCGGTGGTTCGTCCACCCAAGAGCATTTCGACGATCAAGTCAGTACTTAATTATCTCTCAAAGATAGCAAACAATGCTTAACTCACTAGCCAGAATACAAAAAGTATACCTTAAACTCACGAGGGTGCCTTACTTTTATAGCCAGCACCAACCTAATCTCTGTAGAAGCCTAGCTTCACTTGGACTCAGGCTCAATGCCTATCTTGGACTCTCAGCTAGATAAGGATAAACTCCTTAAGAGTCTTATTTTTGTCCAGACTGAGGTCATTCCCCATTCTAGGACTCCTGTCCCTTATCTGTTCATCTTGGATTCCGATATCTCTGCAAATAACCTCGGCCTAGCCGAGATCACCTTGGCGCCATGACCAAGTCACGTGGCACCTCGGCTGACACTTCTGTGTCACCTTGGCCACGTGTTGTTATTCACAAAATATGTCCCTACAACTGCCCCCTAGGTTCTATTACCTCGGCATCCTGAGGTGATGGAATCGACATCGTTTGTTCACATAGCACGTCGGTTGAAACTTACTCTATCCTTCATTACCGAGGTCATCACACGTCGGCAACATATGACCAAGACTGCAATCTGCTTTACCAATGCCTAAGAACCAAGAACCAAAATTTTCAAGTTCTTTAACTAAGATTGTCCCTCTAGCCGAGGTTCTCGTTACATTAAATCAAGAACTCCAAGAGTTCTATCTGAGCATGAACTGTCACGCACGGTTTCTTAATCGTTTTTGCCACACGTCTTTTTCTCATTGATTCGTACCTGACACGCGTCATTAGGTCGCGTCACTTCTGCGCGCGTCGTCTGATAGGCACGTCGTCCAAGACACATTCATTGTGATTTTTTCACCTTTTCGTGTTTTAACAAAAACACTTCCCTCTTTCCGTCTTTTCACTTCACGTTTTTTGATTTCTCTCAAGCTTTTTCTCTCTCTAAACAAGAAACCTCCATTATCGTTTTCTCAAAGCTTTCTACAACTATTTCTGTTCTTTCCCTCCGGCGAGGCATTCACTGTTCTACTCCACACACCACCATCATCTGACTTTGGCTTACCTCACATCGGCATTATTTTCTTTGGTAAGTCATTGTTTCCCCTCTTTTCATTTTTTCGTTTTACTTTAAACTTTGTTATGCTTTTATGCTGCCATTGTAAATCCATTCATGTTTTCGAATCTTCGTCTGCGTTTTAAATTTCATCATGTTTGTTTGCGATTTTGGTTCTATCCAATCTCTTTCTGGGTATTTGTATACACATACTACTTACACGCTTGTTATTTTGCCACTATACTTGGCTTTACACATCTGCACACACTTTGTACAATGTTCTTGAATTTCTATTGGTTTTCTTGAGTCTGAATCATTGTTTTTTCTATTTTTCTTGCTTTCTTTCCAGATTCTTGCCTTTGATTGCGTAGATTTAGATTTGGGTTTTGATCTTAGAACTCTGTTCCTTAGGAAAACCAAACCAAAAACTCTTTTAGATTTTCAAAAGCCTTTACTCCAGTGCTCTCTAGGATTTAGCCGAGGTCCTTTAAACCCACACACCATTTTCTTTTGAAATCCTGCACCTTTTCCTTTTAGTCGACGTCATGGGTATGTTCAGGTAGAGGGTAGACACCCCGGTCAAACTAAAGTACTTTAGGATAGAGTTCTCCATCCCAGTCGATGTTCACCTTAGGCTGGCAGGGAATGAGGACTCCATCATGCCTGATGGGGACTCTATACCTTTCCCCGTAGTGGCATTCATAGAGTGTGGACTCGGGTTCTCTCTCAACATCCTTTTCCGCCAAGTCTTTCATTATTACAAACTTAACCCAATGCAGCTGGCCATCAACTCTTACAGAGTCATTAACGGTATAATTGCCCTAGCTAGCCGAGAGAACGCCCGACATCCAGTACTGTTATACCATGTGTGGCTTGAAATCTGAAAAAGGCTGCATCTATTACCTCAAGCCGAGATCCACTGAGTACAAACTCATAGCCGACCTCTCAGACTCCAACAAAGGTGCTGGAGATGATTATTTCATCATCTCGGGCAACTAGGAGTTCTCACCTGATGACGACCTCCACCTCTATCCTTTGAGCCGAATAGTGTTCAAAGAGGGTAATGGTAAGAACCAAGTGTCACTTTATATGTTCTTAAGTCTTTTATTACTTTATTCCTTTATAAGTTATAATGTCTATTTTTTTACTTGTACTTCTTTCTCAGCCACCAAAAGACTTCTGCAAAACCTTCTACCCCAACAAGGATTTCAACAAGCTGCTGAGCTTGCCGGTTGACCAGCGGAAAGCCCCTTTGCTGCTCAACTACATTCCGACCTACAAATCGGTGTTACCCGACGTCCCCAAGAAAAGCAAGTCTCCACCCTCAGTAACAACTCCCCCTAACACTTCATCACCACGGCCTGACCAAGCCTCAACCTCCGATCCATCGGAGCAGCCATCAACATCCGCTCCCCAACCAATTCCTCCAGCCTAGCGCCAACGCCGACGCCGAGCTCTACTCCTTGCTCCTGCAGCTAGAACTCGTAGCTGAAAATGCCAATCCTCTAAGGGTCGGCTTACGATCCGACAAACCCACCAACTGCACTGCCAGCAATCCGCTTCGGGACCAAGGTTACTGTTGCCGCCACCGCTAATGAGATGGGGTGCAAACCAACAGTTGTTGAAGACCTCCTCGCCAACATCCCCGGGTGGTGGCAGTTTAATCCTCATCTTCTCCTTCCCAACCAACCCCAAAGCCAAAACGAATGAAGAAGGCCAAGGCAAAGGCTACAGTGACTTAGATCGATTCTGAGGACACTGTACCCATCTCGAAGCTAGTTGAGGCCAAGAAGAGCGCCCCTTCCACCGAAAAATGTCTAGTTGAGGACCTAGCATTGGGGGGCCCACCGGGCAAAAAGCTGAGGTCCGACCACCAAGAAGGCAGCAGCTACTCCCAAAGCATGGTCTGGGCACCCGAGATCATGCTCGACGACAGACCTCTTATTGTCGGCGACAGTGCTGTGAACCTTGAGGTCGGCGCGGCCTTGTCCACGGCAGTTCTTCTGCCCGAGGACATGAACCGCATGGCTGAGTTCCATGAGTATGAACATTTTGCTCTTATGATGCAACACTCAGTTTTGGTAATCCTTTACTACTCATCTTTTCATAGTTCTTTCTATACTTAGACAAAATCTTACTAATCTGTTTTGCTCATTGCAGGCTATTCAGCATGCCCATTTGTATGCTGTAAAAACTGAGATGATGAGGAAGGAGTTGGCCAAGAAGACCAAGAAAGTAGCCAAATTCCTCTCTTCACTCAATAAGGCCGAGGCCAGCAATCGCGCTCTAATGGACCAGGCCAAGGATGCCAAAACTGCTCAAAGTCTAGCCGAGAAAAAGGCCAAGACGACAATAGACGAAGCCGAGGCAGCAAGGGCCGACCTCAAAGCTGCCAATACCAAAATGGCAGACATGGAGGCCAAGCTTCGGGAGGCTCTTGTAAATAAAGAGGTCGAGGTAAAGGCGGCCGACGAAAAAGCCTTTGAAGAGGGGCAGGCCGTCGTTCGTGACCAATACAAGCAACAAGTCAACTTGGCTTGTAATTGAGGTTACTACCTCGGTTGGACGGCGACCCTCAACAAGTTGACTGATCCCATGGACTCTGATCTTCGGGATATCAGTCAACTTGAAGTGCCTTTTCCACCAGAGCCCAAAGACTCCAACAACGAAGTTGAAGATGATGAGGCCAATGATGGTGAGGCCGACGAAGAGGAAAGGGAGGCTGCCACTGATCCCAAGTCTCCTACCCTCAACGAGTAAATAGACTTGACTCAGGATGAGGAGGATGACTTGGTTTCCAAGGGTGTCTCTCTTAATTTAGCTACTTCTGAGGCCGAGATTCAGTGCACCGAGAAAAGTCTGGACCAGACTCTGTTGGAGATTGATGCCAAGATAGCGGCTGACAAGAGTGCAACATCACTAGCCGGTCAAGCCAATCCTAGCACTTAGAATACTTCTTCTTTTCCTTGTATTTTTCCTTTGTTTGTATTTTTGTTTTGCTTGAACAATGTTTTAGTTTCACATTTGGCCGACGTGCCGCTCTTTGTAATCCGAACAAGTAATCTTTGTGAATGCAAGTTTTATATTTTCTTCCAAGTGTTGAATGCATTCTTTTTTTCTATGTATGTTTCCCATTCCATACTTAGAATAGTTTTGCATATCTTCAAAGTATACCTTTATCTGTATAACCTCTTCAGAGTACAATACCTCGGACATAACCTCTTAATTGTTTATCTCGGCCTTGGCTTAACACTTGAAAACATAAAAAATATTTTCACAAGTGTTGTTTTAAACTTGCCACTTCACTCTTACTTATCAAGACTTATGTCTTCTATACTCCCCAAGTTTGGGCAACCTAGTCATCTCGGCAAGTATGTATGTACTTCTTGCAATATTACCTCAGCTTACCTTTAACTTGTAAATTTTTCTGAAAATTTCAACAAGTGTTAAGCTAACTTTAGCTTGTAAATTTTTCTATAAAATTCCATCTCCTAAGCACTCTGAACTTTATTAATTATTCTCCAGCTCTCTACCCCCTAATATGAACTTAAGCTTCATTTATGTTCACATTAAGCATATGCTTATGATCTTGTTGCCGAAGTTAGATTCAAACAATGACTAGCTGAGGTTCTCAACCTTGGTTTCTCTGTTAATCTTACTGAAAGGCACCTAGTTCCAATTTGAGTTTGATTCCGCCGACATGGCAAATCTAGTTTAATCCAACTTAGTTCGACTCCATTGTATGGAAGTATAATTTCAACTCTGTCATATAATGAGTCTAAGTTATTCGTCATGTTTCACTTAGAAACATCGCCAACTTAGTTCAATTCTATTATATGCAAATATAATTCAACTTTGCTATATAATAAGTCTAAGTTATTCGTCATGTTTCACTTAGAAACATCGCAAACTTAGTTCAACTCTATTATATGCAAGCATAATTCAACTCTGTCATATAATAAGTCTAAGTTATTCATCATGTTTCACTTAGAAATATCGCCAACTTAGTTCAACTCTATTACATGCAAGTATAATTCAACTCTGTCATATAATAAGTCTAAGTTATTCGTCATGTTTCACTTAGAAACATCGCAAACTTAGTTCAACTCTATTATATGCAAGTATAATTCAACTTTGTCATATAATAAGTCTAAGTTATTCGTCATGTTTCACTTAGAAACATTGCTAAAGGACTGGTTAGTCGTATTAGAAAATTTTAAAATTAAAAAACAAGCTAAAATTTTATTATTATTTCGGATAATAACAAAAAACTTTAAAAAACAAAAAATCTAATGATAGAAAAACTTCAAGTTGCAAGTATTCCAGGGTCTTGGAAATTCTTTGCCATCACTGTCCTCAAGCCGATATGCACCATTACCGGCAACCGAGATAATTTTATAAGGTCCCTCTCAATTTGGGCCAAGCTTGCCCTCTCTGAAATCTTTCTTGTTGCCGACCACTTTCTTCAGTACAGGGTCCCCAACTTTGAATTCTTTTGGGTTAACCTTTTTGTTGTAAGCCCTAGCAAGTTGTTGCTGGTATGCCCCCAGCTGAATTGTTGCTCTCTCCCTTCTTTCTTCCAAGAGGTCCAAATCTCGAGCCAGGAATGTCTCATTAGTCCCATTCTCTACTCCTTGGGTTCTGATCCCTGGGATGCCGACTTCTAATGGGATAACTGTCTCTATGCCATAAGCCATGGCAAATGGGGATTCACTAGGTGATCTTCTCGGCGTAGTCCGATATGCTCAGAGTACATTGGGCAACTCATCCACTCACTTTCTTTTTGCTATTTCCAACTTCTTCTTGATCCCATCCAGAATCGTTTTATTGGATGCTTCTGCTTGACCATTGCTTTGAGAGAAGCTTGGAGTGGAGTAGTAGTTCTTGATTTTGTACTTTGCACAGAAGCTCTTGATTAGCTTATTGTCAAACTGTGTACCATTATCTGCTATTATTGCCCTTGGGATCCCAAACCTGGTGATGATGTTCTTTTATATGAAGTTCTTTGCATCAATATCCCGAATCTTTGCGAGGGGTTCTGCTTCTACCCACTTTGTGAAATAATTAGTTGCTACCAGTAGGAACTTCCTTTGTCCAGTCCCTTGAGGCAGTTGTCCAACAAGATCCATGCCTCTACTGGGCAAATGGCCAAGGGCTGGACACTAGGTTTAAATCTGTCGCTGGTTGATGTATCAAAGGTGCAAACTTCTGACACTTCTCACACTTTCTGACATAAGGTTCAGCATCTTTCTGCATATAGGGCCACCAGTACCCCTGAGTAATGGCCCTTTGAGCAAGTGACTTGCTCCCAGCGTGGCTTCTACATACTCCTTCGTGTATTTCATACATGAAGTCTTCAACTTGTGAAAGATGCACACATCTCAAAAGGGGGCTAGTAAAAGACCTTCTGTAGAGATGTCCTTCTGCTGTCAGACTGAACCTCGCCGACTTTAGTTTGGTCTTGTGTGCTTCTCTGTGATCATCTGGAAACTTCCCATTTCTAAGGAATACTACTATTGCATCCATCCAACTTGGTCCTATCTCCACATACATTGTTTCATACTCCGTGTTCAGTGGTTCCACACTTGGGCCTGACAAATAGTTAACCATTATTGTTCTTGTCTCCCTTGATTTCATCGAACTAGCCAGGTTAGCCAAGGCATCGGCATGGCTGTTGTCATCTCAGCTAACTTGCTATAGTCGGCAATCCTGAAATAATGGTTACCAGTCTGACAACATCTTTTACATAGGCCATCATTATTTCATCTCGGGCTGCGTATTCGCCTGTTGCCTGGTTGACGATAAGCTGGGAGTCACAGAAGACCATCACTTCGTCGGCTTACATTGTTGTTGCCAACTTCAATCCTGCGATCAATGCTTCATATTCTGCTTCGTTGTTTGAGGCCTTAAACCCCAAACGAATAGATTATTCCTGCATCTGCCTATCTGGCAATACTAGCACTACTCTTACCCCCACTCCCTAGCAATTTGAACTCCCATCAATAAACGGACGGAAGGAGTCGCTGATGTAAATGTTGTAGGGCTTGGGTTTTTCTTCTTTCTTTCGCTCTGCTATGGGGTTTTTCATCCCCAGCTGGGTTTCTTCTTGTTCACCTGGACACCCTAAACCACGACTCTCCGGAGCATGATGTGGTATGGCGCCAGGTGTGAACTCGGCCATGAAGTCGGCCAGAACCTAGCCTTTGATTGTTGTTCTGGGTCTTAACTCTAGATCATATTGGCCCAATACCACTGCCCACCTAGCCATCTTGCCTGTCAGATCTCCTTGCTGTAGTAGGGACTTCAAGGGGTGTTCAGTCAATACCACAATCTTGTGAGCTTGGAAATAGCGGTTCAACTTCTTGGAGGCCATTAACAAGGCCAATGTCAATTTCTCCAGGGGTAAATACCTGGTCTCTGCGCCTGCTAGGGTTTTACTCACATAGTAAACTGTCATTTGTTCTCCCTTCTCTTATCTGATTATCACTGCATACTCTGAAACCGCCAAGTATAAGAACAGTTCCTCTCCAGGTACTGGATTTGGGAGAACTGGAGCTGTGGTCAGGTATTTTTTTAAGTTGGCTAAGGCGACTTCGCATTCTTCTGTGCACAAGAAAGCTATGGCCTTCTTCACTAAACTAAAAAAAGGTTTGCATTTGTCAGAACTTCTGCTTATGAACCTATTCAGGGTTGCGGCCCTTCTAGTCAACATCCACACTTATTTTGCCAATGTTGGGCTCTTTAAGTCCAAGACAGCCTTGATTTGATCTGGGCTTGCCTCAATGCCCCTTCTAGTAACCAAGTATCCTAAGAACTTATCAGATCTAACTCCAAATGCGCATTTCGAAGCATTGAGTCGGAGCCGATAATATGTTCTAAGGATGTCGAAAATTGCCTTTAAGTCGGCCAGATGATCCTCAGGTTCTTTGGTCTTCACGACCATGTCATCAATGTATACTTCGACTATTTTTCCAATTAGATGTATGAACATCTTGGTTACCAACCTCTAGTAGGTTGCTCCTGCAATTTTCAACCCGAAGGGCATCACTTTATAGCAATACAACCCTTTTGGGGTGATAAATGCAGTCATCTCTTCTTCAGGGGGTACATTGCTATCTGGTGGTACCCCCTGTATGCGGCTAGGAAACTCATCATTTCATGCCCTGATGTGGCATCTACCAATTGATCGATTTTGGGGAGCGAGAAACTGTCTTTGGGACAAGTCTTATTCAGGCTAGTGAAGTCCACGTAAACCCTCCACTTTCCATTTTTCTTCTTTACAACAACTGTGTTTGACAACCAAGTTGGGTAGTTTACTTCTCGAATGGCTCTGGCCTCCAGCAATTTATCCATCTCCTTTTCTACTGCCTCAACATGCATCAAGGTCGGCCTTCTAGCTTGTTGGATGACAGGTTTAGCCGACCTCTCTACATTCAGTTTATGGCAAATGACCTCGGGGTCAATGCTAGGCATCTCGTATGGCGTCCAAGAAAACACCTCAACGTTTGCTCGTAAGAAGGCTTCTAACTTCCTTTCCTCCTCCTCGGCCAATCCTGAGCTGAGTAGGAAGAAACGCTCTTCGTTCCCTTGCTGGACTAGGATCTTCTTCAGGGCTTCCTCACTCTTCTCGGCTGGTTCTTTGTTAACGTCATCTAGGACCTCCATGTCCTCGTCCTCAATCTCTACTGTTTCTGCTTCTCGTATGTTGCAGGTGGATTTTACTGCTACTATGGAGTAATTCTTTGCCTGCACTTGATCCCCTCTGACCTTCTCAATTCCATGCTCTGTTGGGAACTGCAACAGCTGGTGCAGTGTTGAGGGAACATGTGACAACCATCACCTCTGATTAATGCTAAATTGCGACTGAGAATGATAAGTAACTAATTTGACTGAGATTCCGAATTGATTACGAGTGTATACTGTTTTAAATGCATTTCTATCTATTAGTCATTAAATGATCTGTTCATGTTTTATCTTTGAATTGCGAATTGAAGGTCCTATCGACTACCGAATCAGAAATCGATTGGTATTTTATGTTAATTAGAATTTATGTGATTTTATGGTAGTTTTAACTTAAATTTGATTTGGAATGATTAAATTAGATTAAATAATGTAAATCACATTAGTTCAAGTAAATTACCAAAATGCCATTAGTGGGCCACTTTCATAAATCATCTTGAGACTTCATTATATGTCAATTTGTTCATCTTCTTGAGGCCAAAACCGTGAGCAAGAGAGGGAGAGTAAGAGGAAATTTAGTTTATCAAGAATTTGGCTTGGAGACTTAGAAGATTTGGAGGATAATTGCATATTGAGCTTCCATAACTTGATATTCAAGACCTAAGGTAGGAAATTATCTTCTTGATTATGAATTCTAGTTGTACCTTGCATGGTTCATGGGAACATTGGAGATTAGAGTCAAATTATGGCTTTAAATGTTGTATTGAGCAGCTATGGTTGCATGCATGTTCATATCATAGTGTTTTGAAGTTGTTTTTCATGAAATCCTCACATGCATGTCCATTTCCTAGTTATAGTTCATGAATTCATCATGTTTTTGAAAGGATTGACTCATTTGATCATGTGTTAGAGGTTTTGAATTCAATTGAATACATGCATGTTGAATGTACATCTTGTTCTTGAAGTTTATTTGAAATTTGTGTTTAATTGATCTACCTTTGGGCTTTGATTTTGTAAATTGATCTTTGAAACATGTCATATTATGGGTTTTATAGTGTTTTCTAGAAAATTAGCCCAAAAGGATCGAATTTGAAGTTTTAAAAGTTGAATTTTGTGCTTGAGGTTCAATCTGGAAATTCCAGATTTTGGACCCACGCTTGAGCGGAGGACTTCACGCTCGAGCGTACACTCTGAGTCTTGCACTTCCGCTCGGCGTAGAAAGCCACGCTCGAGCGTGAAATGCATATGCTCAGAAGTTCATTTGTTTTGCAGTCCGCTCGAGCGAGGGACTTCACGCTCGAGCGTGGACCTGAGTCTTACGCTCGAGCGTGGATCGAGCGCCCGTCGAGCGTGATTTTTGTGCATCCAGTACTTTTGCCTGAGTTTGCAGTCCGCTTAAGCGGGAAAAGTCACGCTCGAGGGTAGCTCTTTTGTCTGCGTGTCCGCTCGAGCGTAGAAAGCGACGCTCGAGCAGGATCCCTGTTTTCTAAAAATTTTGAAAAGTGTTTTAAAGTGCATCTTTGTATCCTCTTTCCATCCTAGGCATTCTTAGGCCATGTTTAAGGCATCTTAATGAGGATTTTGATGTAGAACCACACCAATTCGAGTTAGGGACTAAGTTGTTGATTCCCAAGTGTGTAACTCAGTGTGTGTTCGTTCTGTAACTGTGTAGAGTTGGCATCCGAGGATGCTCATTAGCTGCTTATAGCCCAGTGCTCTGTGAGTAACAATGTTGTAAAAATATGTTCAATTATGAATATTTTCTGAATGATCAACTGTTCTGTTTACTGAAATGCTACTGTTTAATGAACGAATGTTTGTCCTATTTGTAAACTGTATTCGTGGCATCCTTAGCAACTTACTGTTACTGTACTGTTACTGCTACTGCCACAGAGATCTCTGTCGGTTCCCATGTTTGGAACCACTACTGTTTACTGTTATGATGGCCATCAACTGACTGTTCGGTCTGTTAAGATCTACTGTACTGTTTTGCTATTGGATGTACCACATACGACTGCTATGGTTTCTAAATGACTGATATGACTGTTTAATTACTGAAAGGACATTCATTCTTAACCTCTTTACACAACTGTTATTCACTGGGCTTTAACTCACTGTTTATATTTATATGTAGGTGTCCAGGCACCGGACCGGAGCTAGGAGCATCGGGTTAACTCCCTTTTTGTCAAGCCAACCATTGTGCCTCGCCTCGAGGTTCCAAGTCTGACTGAGCTAAGGATGTTTTAGGGTGTCACAATTTCACCATTCCGTCTCTGTTTTGTGATACTGTTTAAGACTTGTACCGTACTGTGCTATTTAGGGATTTGGTCCCCAACCTAGATGTTTGTACATATAGTGTATATATGTTTTGCTTATGAATGTGAATATGTTTAGAAAAGTCTTTTTGCATATAAACTGTCACAGCTCATTGGACATCTCTTATTTATTGTTTTGGCTTCCGCCAGCCCTTACTCTGTATTACTGTCATTACTATTAAGCAGGTCTTCGGTAATCACAGATTGCTGGCCGGTTACGATGCTTAAACCCATCCTCATTGTGGTAGGCACACTGCTTCCCCAGGCTTCTTCTCATAAATTCGCCAGGAATCTTCTCTGGTGCTCTATAGTAAGGCTGATTCCTGATTCTTTCTAGGACTTTGTAAACCAGGATCCGGAACACTATGGTGACTGCCTGTGCAGCCCTCAGTCCTGTTTCTTGTCTGTTAAAGTTTGTATTACCTCGGCCTCGCTTCGGCGAGCCGTTCCTCTTCTCTTGCTTTGATGCCTTTGTCCCTGGCATGTCTTCCTCCACTCTCGCATATTTCTCAATTCTGGCCATGAGTTCCTCCATACTTTTTGACAGTGTCATTGCTAGTGATTTTTTAAGCAGACAGTCATCGTTCAGGTCGTTCTTAAAAGACACGACCACTACCTCTTGCTTGTATCCTGGTATTTGGTTAAACACCTTATAATACCTCTTGGCATAAGCCTTGAGGCTTTCATCCTCGCCAATTCTCAAAGCCATCAGGGAGTCTACCCTTAACGGCTGCAGTTTATTTGTAACAAACCTGGCCACAAATATCTTGGGCAGGCCTTTCCAACTTTTCACATTTCCTTTCGGCAACTTGTGAAACCAATCTGATGCGATTTCCCCAAAGGATAAGGGGAACACTTTGTAGAGTAACGGCTCGTTCTCGGTGTACAGAGCCATTGAGTTTAAGTATAAGCCGACATGCAAGTTGGGATTAGACTTATCGTCGTATATCTAGAATCTCGGCATGTGGAACCTCATCGGGGCCTCAAATTTGTCCAATTCTACCGAAAACGGCGTTCTCGGCTTGACCGGAGAAATTACCTCGGCATCTTGTCTCTTCCTCTGGAGGTAATCCCTCAAATCCTCTTTGGTCCGTCCAGGAGCTCGGTTGTTAATGGATTTCAGCTTTTTTGGTGTGCTACTCCTGGTGTCGTTATGAGTCCTTTTGGACCTCCCTCCATTAGTCGTGTCGAAACAAAGCTTCTTTCCTTGAACATGCCGATGTTCTTTGGTGTAGGCTTTTTTGGCTTGGTGTGTCATCTGAGACTCTTCTTTTATCGATTCTCCTTACTCGACCTCCCGTGAAGGCCGATGCGAATGCTCCATTCCCCTATCATGCTGAAGGACTGCGAGGACTGTTTTCTGCCTCCTTTTCTGGGCATCATTCTTGGCCGCTAGAATCATCTTGTCCTCCAATGGGAATGGTGGCTGCATGACGTTGTTCTGCATTATGAAATTGACGACCGATTGTAGGTTTGTCAATTTGTTTTCCATTCCCTTCATCTCGCTGTCCCTCATCAGGCATCTATCTTTCAATACCTAGAGGTTGCTTTCGTTGTAATACCCACCCTGGCATGCTTTCTTTCATACGTCTCCCTCTGGGCCACGTCTTTCTCTCCGGGATTCTTATCCCGAGGTTCTTCGTTGCAATTGTCCTCCTTTATGTCAGGTTCGACATTTTTAGCACTCCCACTTGGAATGTCAACCCCAGTTCTTTCTTTTTGCCTGTCGTTGGCCATCTATTCTTCTTACGTTTTCCATAGATGACACTAAATTGTGGGTGTTGATTTCTGACCACACTGCCAAACAGATACTCAGGTGGAGAACAGTAGCAGAATGGATTGTGCCCGAACAACCTGTCACAGAAAGATAAGACTTCGGCAGTGGTTTGTCCACTCGGGGCACTTCGACGATCAAGTTAGTTTTCAATTATCTCTCAAAGACAGCAAACAGTGCTTAACTCACTAGCCAGAATACAAAAAAGCATACCTTAAACCCACGAGGGTGCCTTATTTTTATAACCAGCACTAACCTAATCCCTATAAAAGCCTAGCTTCACCTGGACTCAGGCTCAATGCCTATCCTGGACGCTCAGCTAGATAAGGATAAACTCCTTAAGAGCCTCATCTTTATCCAGACTGAGGTCCTCCCCCATTCTAGGACTCTTGTCCCTTATCCATTTATCTCAGATTTCGGTATCTCCGCAGATAACCTCGGCCTAGCCGAGATCACCTCGGCGCCATGACCAAGTCACGTGGTATCTCGGCTGACGCTTCGGTGTACAATCATCGACAACCTGTGTCCGTGTCCGACGACGACAACGGTGACGAGGTTGACATTAATTCAACTTGGGAAGGGATTTGAAAAGGGAAAGTAAAAAATGTGTAAAATTAGATGAAATGCAGGTATATTTTATTTATATTTTACCTATCTTTTCTTTTTTCCTTTCCAAATTTTTTCTCAAATTCCTCAACCAAACACAATGTAAAGAGAATATACATTCTTCATTTCTTCCATTTATTACAAAAAGTTTTCTATTGAACTCAAAATCCCTTTCTTTTTTAAACTCAGGAGCAGCAAGTAATCTTAAAGATCTTGCGTTCAAATAAATATTGTCAAAAATCCCACTTTTGACGTATTATCAATCTTAATTTTCTATCCATTTTGTTTCCCAACTACAGATCCCACTTCAACAAATTTAATATTGAAGCTTGAAAGACCAAATGGAACTAATATTTAAAGCCTCATACAAAAATGCAACAAGTGAAGGACATAAAAATTGGCCATTAAATCATGTTCTTCACAAAGGGCCAAGGGGTAATCCTTGCAATCAATTCTAGTATCAGCGCTTAACCCAAACAATTCTTAGACTCTTCAATGATTCTAGCTCAAATTAATGTTAACCAACAACTAACATTTTAAAAGAAATTGGGTGAAAATAATGACAGATGATTTCTGAATTTAAATTTTATTTTCATCGAGAGACATGAACGAGGAAGAAGGAAGAGTGAAAACAAGTAGATTTTCCAGTTCAAAAAAAAGAAAAAAGAAAAAGAAGAATAAGTGATTTTTTTTTTTTGGGAAGATGAGAGAGAAAAATTGTTACGGAAGACAAATGGTAGTTAACTTCTGCAACTTTTAAACCGGTTTTTTAATGCATATGTGGAAGATTGACAATTTATGGTCTATAAAGTTATTGCCCGACTATAATTGGCCAAGGGTACCACGTAGGCTTGCCACTTGGTATCCTATCCACACACAAAAGTTCCTCAACAAAGAGGGATTGGCAAAACATCGTGTCTGTATCAATAAGAGATGTTCATATGAAGGCAAAGAATTTAAAATGAAGGATCAAGAATTTAAGTTTCTAGTATTCCTCTATAATAAATGAAGCATAGTGAAATTCTTAAAATTCTCAAAATTTATTCTAATCAATGGAAGAACAATCAATTCCACCTCATTAATAAAATTTGGACAAATTACGAACACCCCCCTCGAGATTTGACTAAAATATAAATTTTTCTTAAGGTTTGAGAAATTACATCCCGCCTCTAAAGTTTATATTTGCATAATAAATTGCTTCTTGACTTTTATATTTGATTAACAAATTGCCCCCTCATTTATTATGTAAATATAAACTTTATGGGATAATTTGTAATTTTTTAAATCTCAGAAAAGAATCCATATTTTAATCAAACCTCGAAAGGGTGTTGGTAATTTGCCCCTTCATTAAAATCCCCTACACAAAATGAAACTTGTCATTTTCTTTCAACTTCTCCCACACTTCTTTCCTTTCAACCATTTCATTAGGAGCATTCAAATTTACAATTAACACAATTTAAATTCAATTTAGAAGTACTTCTCAAGATGGTATAATGCTTGCTAATGACACTGTTGCCCATGATGAATATGCCTTCATAGGGTGGGAGGTTAGGGTTTTTTTAATTTTATTTTTACTTTTTAATTTTTTTATAAAAAAACGTATAAAAAATAAATAGAATGAATTGATTTTTTTGATTTTTGGCTAAAACCTCTTCTTCCTTAAACAAGGCCTAATTTAGCACGAGACCCAACTTAGCCAATGTGAACCGTGCAAGACACGTGACACAACAATAGAGGCCTACATGTAGAACAGTGATCAAAGTCCTAGTCAAGTTTGGATCATGATGGAAGGGATTTTGTCTCCTATGAACATGATGCCAACCTAACAGCTTAGGAAGGTTATCGAAAAGGGAAAACCAATTCCAACTTGAAAATGGACTTCTTGCAAGATAAATCTTCAAAGTTTTGAATCCTAATTTTTGCTAAAAGGAGGACTGCAATTTGGGTAGACTTAAGGGGTACTTACGTGTGGGTCATAATAAGTAGATTTATTGTCTAATAGGTCCTATGAGAAAAATTTGTCATAAAAAAAAGTCACTAATTGTAAATTTTAGCAATAATTTATAAAAATTATGATAAAAAAAAATCACAAATTATCAATTCTTAGCGACATATATAAAAAATTGTCTCAAAAAAATTATTTTTAGTTACAATTTTACCAAGACTTATTTTCAATAGGACTTGATAGGAATTAACTATTAGGACCTATTGATAGTTTATCCTAGACTCTTTCTTTCTTAACCCAAACAACTCAAGTTCAATCTAAATGTTTTAAAGAATTTGACAACATATATTTTGAATTAAACTCAGATTACCTAAGTAGAGACGCCGAATAACCCAAGTGATATATATCAATCAATAAAATATTAAATATGCATACCAAACTATTAACTATTAAATAATGTTAAAATTACACGGATACTTGGATCAATATATTATTTACACAAGCACAAAACCTTATCATTTTCTTTCCTCCCTTGTGACAAAGGCTACTGCAGTGGTACATTAGTGCCGTAATTCTCATCTCTCTCCTTTTGATTTATCTTTTATCATAGAAATTATTTGTTTTAGTTATATTAAAAATTTTACCAAAAAAAAGTTAAAGGGTATAAATTTAACAAATTAATCTGCTTGGGGAAAAAAAACTCAAATTTATGAGTAATTCAGATAATTAAAATTATTATTTTTTAAATTTGTGGGTACTATTCAATGTCTCTACAGCCAACTTGTATTTCCTTCCCAAATAGACCTTGCAATAATAGAGCTTTGATTTTTGTGGGACTCTATTTTTTTTTTGTTTTTTGCAGACTTATTTGACGATCTAATTTCACCCCCAAAAACATACTCTCAACTTTGCTGCATATTCCCATCATATTCAGTTCCGCAAGTCACTGCATGACTTGTGGTTTTTTGTTTTTAATGACCAAGAACTAACGGTCAATCTTAAGCCTGTGAATTGGACAAACATTGAAGGCGTCAGACTCTCAGAATTCCTTATTAGGAACCCTGGTGGCTAAACATCCCGTGCTACTCCTTGGGATTACCTAGTCATATTGACCCGCTCAAGATTATTTTACTTATCACTAATTGATTTTAGATTATATGTCTTTAGGGATTGTTTGGAATGTCTTAAATAAGTGTACTTTTTAATTTTTTTAGACTGAAAAGTTGAGGAAAAAAATATGGTTGTTTGGGTTAACTTTTTTACTTTTTATGAAAAAATGTGTATTAAAAAGTTGTATAAATTAGTGTGTAGGGGAAAATTAAGATTGGGTGTTGTGCAGCTATATTTTTTTACTTTTGGTGAATAATGATAACTTTTTAACTTTTTGAATAACTTTTTGACTTTTTAACTTTTTTTAACTTGCCAAACTTGACAATTGACGTCAGAGTCGGGTCTTGAATATGTCTTTAATAAATCCAATATGACGTCAGAGTCGGGTCTTGAATAGCTAGTGGATCAAGTCTTTGCCAAAGTCCATTTTTCTCATCTCTCATTTTTCTTCTCACCAAAGTTCGGTTTAACTTAATATTTGATTATTTTATTGTTAGTTTAATATTTGAAAAAATTGATTGAATCTGGATTCAAATTTGATCAGCCCCATTATTATAGTGCACCCAATAAACGTGTTTAGTTGTATGGTTTGAAAACCAAGCACAACAGACAAAGTGATGGCATCGACACACAACTAGATAAATTCACTATGCATACACATTTAATTATATATCAATAGATATAGTGGTAGAGTTATGATTTTAATTGAGTGAGATAATTTGTTAGATTTAGTGGGTTTGGAACATAAAATTTAATTTGGTGAAACAATCAATCATTAATATTTTAAAACTATTTCAATATCACTACATATTACTCCAATAAATCATCTTAATATTTTAAAGTGTAGAACTCTTAAATAATATGAAATGAAAAGAAAGATATCAATTAAATACACATAATAAAAAGAAATTTTTTCTTAATTTGTTAGACGAATGAAAAAAATATAAATGGTATATATATAATTTTAGAAGAAATATATGATTTTCAAACTTTAACTTAAAATGTAACTTCTTAAAAGTAGAGAGGAGACTTATGCTATTTATGTTGGAAATGGTTATAAAATTCTGGATAAAACCAGAATTTTTTCCTAAGTTCGGTCTATTTTTTAGGTGGGCCCCGAGTGTCGATTTACTCGGGTCAAAGTGGTAACGCGTTCTATGCCGCGTTGTGATTCACGTGATATATTTGGTTGCTCAAAACCATTACCGAGTGAATGGGAAAGTGAAGCCAAAGTGTGCTCCATGAAAATGGAGTTTTGGTGGAAATTCCTTAAGGTTGTAAATTGGCTTGTCCCACATTGATTTGGTGGGAAGTTTTGAAAGGGTTTATAAGGCTTAGGGTGAGATACTTGGGGTGTGCCCCAAGGGTACCCAAGTGTTTTAGAGGGAGAGGTTATGGGCAAAATGGGCTAGACCCATTGGACCCAAAAATCATCACGCGCGCCGCCGTCCGTCCGTCCAGTTGGGCGCGGGTGTGTGGCTTCTAATCTTTTTGGGCCAAAAACATTTGAATTTAATTTTTTTTATTAAAATAAAATCCAGAATTCAAATTAAAAAACAGGGCCCTTCCCGTAATTGCTATCTGTTTGAATTGTTGAATCTGTTTGAATTCAAAACCCAACAGGTATTCATACCTGTTCAATTCAAAACCAAAAGCCACCTTTACATCTATAAATAGACTAGCCTCCCATTTGGATTTCATTCCAATTTTCGTACTCCATACTCTGCAAATTATATTCTTCATCTTGCTGCATTTTATTTCCGAAAGAAAGAGTGCAAACACTTAGTGTGTTCGTAAGGCAAACAATTAGTAGTGCTTTCATTAAGAATTTTGAAAAAAATTCAAATAAATTTTCTCCAAAAAATTAATATTAGAACCAATCCGACCCACAACCACGCCTGTGCGTGTGTGGTAGTTTGAAGCAAGGTTCCATTTGTCCATAACTCCTTCCTTCTACAAACTTGGGGTGCCCCTTTGAGCCCAACCCAAGTTAGTACACCAAGAGCTTATATACACACATAAGTTGTCTTCAAGTTTCAATGTGAGGCAAGCCTTACAAGGAAATCCACATTTAATTCTTTAAATGTCCATTCCATGAACCCAAAAATAACGTCAAGTTCCTATTCACTCATAAATAATTTTGACGAACCGTCTTCATTGTGTGACTTACCATGCGGCAAGGAACACATTACCTTTTCGGACCCACCCCAAAAGACGTTTGGGGCCCACTCAATTTTGGGCTCAAAGTTGGCC
>NW_021025799.1:929209-969193 GCF_004153795.1 Camellia sinensis | reverse complement strand
TATGGTTAAGTATCTTCTTGGTCTTAACTTCGGGTTAAGATTCTTCTTGGCTTAACTACGGTTAAGCATCTTCTTGGCTTAACTACGGTTAAGCATCTTCTTGGCTTAACTACGGGTTAGGAATCTTCTCGGCTTAACTACGGTTAAGCATCTTCTCGGCTTAACTACGGTTAAGAATCTTCTCGATCTTAACTACGGTTAAGAATCTTCTCGATCTTAACTACGGTTAAGAATCTTCTCGATCTTAACTACGGTTAAGAATCTTCTCGATCTTAACTACGGTTAAGAATCTTCTCGATCTTAACTACGGTTAAGAATCTTCTCGATCTTAACTACGGTTAAGAATCTTCTCGATCTTAACTACGGTTAAGAATCTTCTCGATCTTAACTACGGTTAAGAATCTTCTCGATCTTAACTACGGTTAAGAATCTTCTCGATCTTAACTACGGTTAAGAATCTTCTCGATCTTAACTACGGTTAAGAATCTTCTCGATCTTAACTACGGTTAAGAATCTTCTCGATCTTAACTACGGTTAAGAATCTTCTCGATCTTAACTACGGTTAAGAATCTTCTCGATCTTAACTACGGTTAAGAATCTTCTCGATCTTAACTACGGTTAAGAATCTTCTCGATCTTAACTACGGTTAAGAATCTTCTCGATCTTAACTACGGTTAAGAATCTTCTCGATCTTAACTACGGTTAAGAATCTTCTCGATCTTAACTACGGTTAAGAATCTTCTCGATCTTAACTACGGTTAAGAATCTTCTCGATCTTAACTACGGTTAAGAATCTTCTCGATCTTAACTACGGTTAAGAATCTTCTCGATCTTAACTACGGTTAAGAATCTTCTCGATCTTAACTACGGTTAAGAATCTTCTCGATCTTAACTACGGTTAAGAATCTTCTCGATCTTAACTACGGTTAAGAATCTTCTCGATCTTAACTACGGTTAAGAATCTTCTCGATCTTAACTACGGTTAAGAATCTTCTCGATCTTAACTACGGTTAAGAATCTTCTCGATCTTAACTACGGTTAAGAATCTTCTCGATCTTAACTACGGTTAAGAATCTTCTCGATCTTAACTACGGTTAAGAATCTTCTCGATCTTAACTACGGTTAAGAATCTTCTCGATCTTAACTACGGTTAAGAATCTTCTCGATCTTAACTACGGTTAAGAATCTTCTCGATCTTAACTACGGTTAAGAATCTTCTCGATCTTAACTACGGTTAAGAATCTTCTCGATCTTAACTACGGTTAAGAATCTTCTCGATCTTAACTACGGTTAAGAATCTTCTCGATCTTAACTACGGTTAAGAATCTTCTCGATCTTAACTACGGTTAAGAATCTTCTCGATCTTAACTACGGTTAAGAATCTTCTCGATCTTAACTACGGTTAAGAATCTTCTCGATCTTAACTACGGTTAAGAATCTTCTCGATCTTAACTACGGTTAAGAATCTTCTCGATCTTAACTACGGTTAAGAATCTTCTCGATCTTAACTACGGTTAAGAATCTTCTCGATCTTAACTACGGTTAAGAATCTTCTCGATCTTAACTACGGTTAAGAATCTTCTCGATCTTAACTACGGTTAAGAATCTTCTCGATCTTAACTACGGTTAAGAATCTTCTCGATCTTAACTACGGTTAAGAATCTTCTTGGCTTAACTACGGTTAAGCATCTTCTTGGTCTTAACTTCGGGTTAAGAATCTTCTTGGCTTAACTACGGTTAAGCATCTTCTTGGTCTTAACTTCGGGTTAAGAATCTTCTTGGCTTAACTACGGTTAAGCATCTTCTTGGTCTTAACTTCGGGTTAAGAATCTTCTTGGCTTAACTACGGTTAAGCATCTTCTTGGTCTTAACTTCGGGTTAAGAATCTTCTTGGCTTAACTACGGTTAAGCATCTTCTTGGTCTTAACTTCGGGTTAAGATTCTTCTTGGCTTAACTACGGTTAAGCATCTTCTTGGTCTTAACTTCGGGTTAAGATTCTTCTTGGCTTAACTACGGTTAAGCATCTTCTTGGTCTTAACTTCGGGTTAAGATTCTTCTTGGCTTAACTACGGTTAAGCATCTTCTTGGTCTTAACTTCGGGTTAAGATTCTTCTTGGCTTAACTACGGTTAAGCATCTTCTTGGTCTTAACTTCGGGTTAAGATTCTTCTTGGCTTAACTACGGTTAAGCATCTTCTTGGTCTTAACTTCGGGTTAAGATTCTTCTTGGCTTAACTACGGTTAAGCATCTTCTTGGTCTTAACTTCGGGTTAAGATTCTTCTTGGCTTAACTACGGTTAAGCATCTTCTTGGTCTTAACTTCGGGTTAAGATTCTTCTTGGCTTAACTACGGTTAAGCATCTTCTTGGTCTTAACTTCGGGTTAAGATTCTTCTTGGCTTAACTACGGTTAAGCATCTTCTTGGTCTTAACTTCGGGTTAAGATTCTTCTTGGCTTAACTACGGTTAAGCATCTTCTTGGTCTTAACTTCGGGTTAAGATTCTTCTTGGCTTAACTACGGTTAAGCATCTTCTTGGTCTTAACTTCGGGTTAAGATTCTTCTTGGCTTAACTACGGTTAAGCATCTTCTTGGTCTTAACTTCGGGTTAAGATTCTTCTTGGCTTAACTACGGTTAAGCATCTTCTTGGTCTTAACTTCGGGTTAAGATTCTTCTTGGCTTAACTACGGTTAAGCATCTTCTTGGTCTTAACTTCGGGTTAAGATTCTTCTTGGCTTAACTACGGTTAAGCATCTTCTTGGTCTTAACTTCGGGTTAAGATTCTTCTTGGCTTAACTACGGTTAAGCATCTTCTTGGTCTTAACTTCGGGTTAAGATTCTTCTTGGCTTAACTACGGTTAAGCATCTTCTTGGTCTTAACTTCGGGTTAAGATTCTTCTTGGCTTAACTACGGTTAAGCATCTTCTTGGTCTTAACTTCGGGTTAAGATTCTTCTTGGCTTAACTACGGTTAAGTATCTTCTTGGTCTTAACTTCGGGTTTAAGAATCTTCTCGGTCTTAAGTACGGTTAAGCATCTTCTTGGTCTTAACTACGGTTAAGCATCTTCTTGGATTCAAGCCGGGGTTTTCAACCCGGCCAACTTTAGTCTGATCTTCTGTGTTTCCTTTTTATCCTCTGGGATCTTAGATCTGTTCGCTGTGCTCTTCTCTTCTCGGACTTAAGCGTCGAGATCTTATCTTCTTAGATCTGTTTTACTCGAGTTGAGCTCTTCTTTTCTCGGGCCTACTCATCTAGGCCGAGATGATGTATTCTTGGATCCAGGATCTGGAATCCAGGATCTGCTCACTTAGGTTGAGCTCTTCTATACTTGAATGCCATCTTCTTGGGAGCACTCATGCCCTATGTCTTTGCCTCCTTTCTGGAAGGGTCTTCGTTCTTCCACAGGTATCTATCCTCCCATACCTGGAGGTCATCTTTGTCGTAGTATCTGCTTCGATCTGTTGTCTTTGATGCGTCACCTTCATGACTGGCGTCTTTCACTTCGTGACCCTGGTCACGAGTTTCTGTGTTGCGGTTGTCCCCTTCAGCATCGAGGTCGATAGGTCTCCCACTCCCAGCAGGAGTGTTTGTCTTCAATCTGATCCTTCTGTCCGTCATTAGCCATCTATTCTTCTTTATTTTCCACAGACGGCGCCAAATTGTGTGGGTGATTTTCCGACCACACTGCTCGCTTAGTAACCAGCTGGAGAGCACTGGCAGAATAGATGGCACCTGACTGACCTGCAACAGAAATATAAGCATCCCGCGGTGGTTTCGACCACCCGGGGCTCTCCGATGATCAAGTCAGTATATCTCTCAAAGATAAATCAAGTACTAAACTCACAAGCTTGAGTATCAAAAAGCATACCTTAGACCCATGGGGGTGCCTCTTATTTATAGCCAACTCAATCCTAGTCCCAATAGAAGCCTGACTTCTATGGACTCAGGATTACTGCTTAGCTGGGACTCCCAGTGGAGTTAGGACAAAACTCTCTAAGAGTCTTATCTTTACCCAAACTAGAGTCTTCTCCCAATCTAGGACTCTTGTCCATATCCAGGTTGAGTTCCCTCTTCATTCTAGGGCTCTCATCCCTTATCTGCTTATCTCGAATTCCGATATCTTCGGAGGTAACCTCGGCCTAGCCGAGATGACCTCGGCACAACGACCAAGACACGTGGCATGTCGGCTGACACGTCGGCGTCACCTTGCCACGTGTTGGTACTCAGAAAATATATCCCCACATATATAATTTTAGAAGAAATGTATTATTTTCAAACTTTAACTTAAAATGTAACTTCTTAAAAGTAGAGAGGAGACCTATGCTATTTCTGGTCCCTTAATAACTTCACCCTTATTTAAGTTTCTTTTGGGAAAGAGGTTAAAAATATTTTTTTGAGTTTTAATCTTTTTTGAGTTATATTATCTATCTACTCTTTTTTATATTTTTTAAAAAAACTAAAAACTATTAAAAAATCAATTTTTAATCTATTTTTCAAAATAATCCAGAGCGGTTTGAGGTGGGTGCCGCGACAACAAAACTCCACCGTTTTGGTGGGTTCATTTCAATGTTTTAAAAATCGAACTGGTGAGCGAACCGGAAAAGGAATCGGGTAGACGGGTCACCGGTTCAACCGTCGGGTTGAACCAGAATCGAACCGTGACGTAATAAATATATTAAAATTATATTTAAATAAAAATATATGATCTTTTATTTATCTTGAAATGATCGTGATTATTTTCATCTTTTGTTTCATTTATCTTAATTGGTGATGATTATTAATTCAAGCTAATGTAACCAAAATTAATTACATACAAATTACAAATGTTATAATTATCGAAGAGTAGAAATAGCAAAATTACATGACCAAAATCAAGGTTTTGAAAATCGGACCGGTCCGGCCGGTTCAACCGGTTTAACCGTCGACCGGTCGGGGGTTCTGGTCCGGATATACTCTCTGAACAGGTCAAAACTAAAAACTAGCCTATTTAGAGAGAACCGAGAAAACCAGCAGTTGAACCGTTTTTTTTTTCCTTTCTTTTTTTTATTTTCTTTCTTTCTTTATTTCTTATATTATATATATATATATATATATAATATAATATAAGAAAGAAAGAAAGAAAATAAAAAAAAGGAAAGAAAAACAATAAAAAAAAAAATTTCTTTTTCCGGTTCTCACTAAATATCCCGGTTTTGAGTTTTGGCCGGTTCAGAGGGTATGTCCGTACCGGAATCTCGACCGGTCGATGGTTCAACCGGTCGAACCGGTTGGTCTGGTCCGGTTTTCAAAACCTTGGTTCATTTTAGAGGTGTTTGCGGTTTAGTCGCGGTTAGAAAATCTCTAATTCATCATCTGTCTATTGGATGGACAGATTGAAAAAAATCAATCCATATCCGTCTGTCGAATTGACCGACGTAGATTGAGCAGATTGGCGAATGGATGCGAATCGGTTTAGCGGTTTAAACTTTTACAAATTTTGAATATAACCCAACAACTTGTCAATATTTTTTTTTTTTAGATAACAATCCGACTCAACATAACCAAAAGATTATCAAGTAAATTGTCAAATATCAATAATAAATACATATAAGAAACCATGCAGTATCAAAACTATTTAATTACTTTTTTTTATTCAAAAACTATTTAATTTGAATTTTTTTTTTTAAAATGACAAAATTAAGCATTATATTTTCTACACAAAAATATCAAATATCAATCCTTGCCATTTGATAAAAGGATTTTTAAATTAAAAACAAATTGAAAGCACAACAGAATATCTAAATTCTTTTTCAATTGAAAACACAAATAGAATATCTAAACAAATTAAAAATATAAAATCTTACAAATTATTATGGGTGCTCGCGGTTTGACGGTTTGGTTGCGGCCGAAAAAACCTCAAATCTGCCATCTGTTTATCATTATGCATCCGTCCAAAATGCGACAGATCAATTTGATTCAATCGATTTGAGCGAATCAAAATATCTGCCTCCCACCCCTAATTGATTTATATAAAAAAAAAAAAAAAAATCTGATGGTACGTGTTGCGTCCCAGCTATCAGCAATGTTTTGTTGTCTAGTCCAAACAACGTTCCGGTTTCGACAACTCCTTTTAATGATTTTGAAATTAAAAGTTTGGATTGAGGTTTTTTCCTTTTTGATTTAATTTGGTTCCTATAGTTATACATATATTAGAGCATCTCCAACGGTAGTAGGTATTTTACCTATCTAAATATTACTATAAAGTATATATTTTATTTTGCTTATCAACTGTTTTATGTTTTTACTCCAACCATGCTCTTTATTTTAGTTATTTATCCAAATGCTATTAATTTTATAGAATGCCACATCAACAACAAAGATGGAGGGAAATGATCCTAATGATTGAATACATTTTGCCTAGCGTTGAAGGCTAGCTACATGTAGCTAGTGAATATGAGTTGAGCCAAAATACCTAATCATATGCCTAGTGCATTGGAATTGAAAAAAATGAATCACACTAGGCATTTTAACTAACAAGAATTATATGCCTAATGCATTGGAGATACTCTTAGGGGTGTAAGCTTACCTGATAGGCAGGGCGGAGCCAACTAATCAAAATTTTATAGTAATGTGAAATAATTCAAATACAATAGTAATATAAGTTTGTAATTTTAGCATAAAAAATTATAAATCAAAATTCTTAATTTTAGAAAATAAAAGCAAATCATTTATAGCACAAATCATTATAAAATTTCTATAATTTTTATTTGATAGAAAAATATTAGAGAGATAGTACTGATTATAAAAATATTTTTTGAATAGAAATTATTAGATAATCCCAGAATATTATGTGGTGTTAATGACGTGGTATTTTGGATATAAAAAATCGCAACTCACAGTAAGTGATTCACCTGTTATCTTCTAATTACCTAACAATAATGAGTCAGTATGTTCCATTCATAAAATTTGACATTATATTATTAATTTAGATCACCACATAAATAACACCACATGACGTTTAAGAGTACTAAATAAACTACACATTATGTGTGAACAAAAATAAAAAATAAAAAATAAAAAATAAAAAATAAAAAATAAAAACTGAGGGGGGCATGTGACCCCTCTAGCCCTGCTGTGGTTCCGCCACTACTAATAAGTGTGCTTAAAATATAATTTTTAATTTTAAATTGATAACATATTTTTTTATGTTATTTAAGTGATGAAGGTGTTTTTTCTTCAAGTTAAGCGAATGGTCGTAGGTTTCAATCTTGTTGTGCCCCTTTTTTAACTACTATTTTTATTTTTTTTCTTTTTGGATTGAGAAATTGACATTTAGCACCATAAGAGAAGGCTACTTGACAAAATGAGGGAATGAAGTTTATGGACACCAAGTGAGGTTATTTTAGTGATGAAAGTGTTTTTAAGTATGCTAACTGAATGATTTTAGATTCAAGTCTTCTGACTCTCTTTTAACTATTATTTTTTATTTTTTTATTTTTTGGTTGAAAAATTGACACTTGGTGCAAGAAGAGAAGACTACTTGGCAAAAAAAGAGAAAAAAATTCATAGACACCAATTGAGGTGTTCACTTTTAATAATAGTATAAATAGATAGATAGATACTAACAGCTGGCCCGTGCAATGCATGTGTTATTTTTTTTTCCATAAAATATTTGATAATCAATGTGTGTTATAAAAGAATAATTTTAATTTTAATATTGGCGCTATAGTTTTATAAAATTGTTACTTAAATACTTATATATATATTAATTTTAGTTAAATTATTTGTGCATTTTGATAATTTTAGTTCTATCGTATTATAAAAGTGTAATTATTATATAATAATTTTGTATGATATATATTAAATAATAAAATAAATACTCATTTTGACATTAAAAATAATAGTTAAATCAAAAAAAGAAATAAGAAGAATAGTAACATAAAATAAAAAGTAATTCTAACTATTTAATTTTCTTTTATACTCATTTGGAAAATAAAAATATGTAGAAGTAGAAATTTATTAAAAAAATTAAATATAAATATGTTATAATTAGATTATGAAATAAATACTCTTAATTAAATTAAAATATCAACTATATAAAAAAAAATTCAACAACGACTAATCAAGAAAAAAAAATCACATAACAACATTTTAACTCAAAAATAAAAAATAATAAAAACATCCAAACAATAGATACATCTGAGTGTGTAAAGTAATTAATTATTTATAATATGATATCAAAATATAAAACAGCTTACTGTTTAACAATTGAAAAAGTAACGCAAGCAATAAATCTAAAGTTTAGAGATTCCTTAGGATTATCATTATTGTGCATGTTTTTTCTCCTATAACTTATGATTATATAAAATAATGTGGGAAATAAAATATAATTTCATATATAGAATTACTATAAAATTTAAATGACAAATCCATAATATAGAATAATATAAAATTAGTATTGGGTATAGAATAATGTACATAAAAATAAGAAAAATAAAAAAGAGACAGTTTAACATTAAAAAAAAAAAATCCTAATATTCTCGAAAGAATTAAGAAAAAAAACGTGAAATGCAAAATTGGTATTGGGTTTGTGAATTATCTCAATTTATAATGAAAAATATATGGAAAAAATATTTGTCAAACAGAATATATATATAAACAACAATGATTTATCCCACTAAAAACATCACCACTAATAGCATTAATGCATTAAAAAAGTAAAAAAAAAATAAAATAAAATACAACTCCAAGGCCAAAACATCACATCATTAATGGCGGGACCCACTGCCACCTAATTAGTGGGAGCACTAATTAGTTCTCCCAAGCATTTTTCATATATAGAATAGATAAAGTTAGTATAATTTAAATTATGTCTGGGTTTGTGTAGAACTCTATATGTAATTAAGAAAATGGTGAATTACACTAACGGTTCTTATAGTTTGAGGTCTGTGTCACTTTGGTCCATGACTTTTCAATTGTGACACATTTGACCTTGAATTTTGAATCTTATTCCAAATAAGGACAATTGAAGATACCATTGCTTAATTTCAAGGGCAAAATGGTCAATTTGATAAAATATAAATTAATTTGACAAAAATAAATGTCAAAAAAATATTTTTGAATTTTTAAAAATTATTTCTTCACACTAAAGATAAAATTATGTAAATTGATATATCTTTTAGACATTTATTTATTTATTTTACTAAATTAATTTTTATTATGTGTTTGGATGATGATCATGTAATGAGTGATTATTTTTATTTTTATTTAATTTGTTTCTATTTTTCCAAAAGTTAAATATGGCGACAAATTTGATATTATTATTAAACCAATTCATTAAATCAAAAAATCTAAAACTAAAAACATTCCATATATTAAATATATCGATAACATATTAAAATTCTAACAATCACCCATTACATAATCATCATCCAAATACATAATAAAAATTAATTTGGTAAAATAAATAAATAAATAAATGTCTAAAATATTTATCAATTTTACATGATTTTATCTTTTGTGGGTTGAAATACTTTTTAAAAATTAAAACATATTTTTTTGATATTTATTTTTATCAAATTAGTTTATATTTTATCAAATTAATGATTTTACCCTTGAAATTAAGCAATAATATTTTCAATTGTCTTTATTTAGAATAAGATTCAAAATTCAAGATCAAATGTGTTACAATTGAAAAGTCAGAGACGAAAGTAACACAAGTCTCAAATTAATTGTTAGTATAATTCGCCTTTAAGAAAATATATGCTATCATAACTTTTTTAGAAAAAAAGTAAATCCTTATAATATGTCACTTAAGCATACGAAAATACTACTTTTAATATATATATATATATATATGATATATTTTGTAGTTACATGTTGAATTTATTTTTCATTATATGATTGTTATAAATTGTATAATTGAAGTTCCATTTATTTTAAGTTCTTATGTTTAGCATTGATTTGCTTTTAATTTTTAAAATTTTATTTTATAGAGAAGTGGGTTTGAGGTAAACAAAAATATTACAAAACATAATTTCTATATAATTTCTATTTTTTTTTAATTTTAACTAATCAAACTCATTCAATTTCTTTAATAGATGTGAAATCCATTCATTTTTTTTTTGTTGGAAATAACAAAACAGTGGTTCCAGAAAAAAAATACAAAATTATAAAAAAATATAATATTTTAATTATTACAATTTGTAAACCTTATTATTGATTTATAATATTTTTTTACTATTACACTGTGCTGTTATTTCCTTTTTTTATTTTTCATTTAAAACTAATCAAACTTATTCACAATAGCAAGCAGCGTGGAACAGAAAAAAAAAAAAAAATTGAAACGTTGTAGTTTGGATTAAACAACAAAACACTTTAACACTAGGCTGCAACACGTGCTTGCTTCATCAGTTTATTTATTTATGGGTAAATTACACTGACAGCCGCTGAGGTTTTGTTTATTACAGTGCTTCCTTATTTTTTGAAAATTACATCTCTTTCTGAGATTTAAAATTTTATTACAGATTCTCCCTCAACAATTTAATTTTTTTAAATATCAATTTTTCCCTCACTAGGTAAATTACATTGACACCCTTCACATTTTAGAAATTATAATCTCCTCTCTAAGGTTTAAAATAGCATTACTAATTGCTCTCTCAGTTAGTATTAGTTGAAAAAAAATTCATTGAAAAAAAAATTAATTGGGAAAAAAAAATAAATTGAAAAAAAATTTTGTTAGTAAAATTTTTAAATTTCTGTTTAAAAACCAACATAAACTCATTTTTTGAATTTTTATTTTTTCTCAAATTTACAAACTGAGACAACCATTTATAAACCAAAAAAAATTATCAAACAAGTTTTTATGACAATTTTTAAATTTTTGCAAATATAATTACCAAACAGGTTTCAGATGGTAAAAATGTCGTAAAATTAACAAATAATTAAATAAGTAGCCAACGTAAGAAATGACTTATCAAAAGATTCTTAGGCTATATATGGTTTGATTTTTAGAAATTTTTTTTAAAGATTAAAAATTAATTTGGTTAAGAAATAAAAAATAAAAAATAAATATCATTTTTATATAATTTTTATCTTTCGAGTGGTTAGAAATAATTTTGTACAAATTAAATTGAAACAGCCATACATATGTATATAACCTGCCCAAAAGTTAAAATGATAATTATTTTTTACCCTTAGATGATAATTTTTTTTTTTTTTTTTTTATTTCTTAACCAAATTAATTTTTAATTTTTAAAATTTTTTTCTAAAAATCAAACCATTCATAACCTAAGAATCTTTTAATAAGTCATTTCTTACGTTGGTAACTTATTTAATTATTTGTTAATTTTACGACATTTTTACCATCTGAGATCTATTTGGTAACTATTTCATTTTCAGTTTTCAATTTATATTTACAAAAAATTTTAAAATGTCATAAAAACTTGTTTGATAATTTTTTTCGTTTTTAAATTGTTGTCTCAATTTGTAAATTTAAGAAAAAATAAAAATTCAAAAAATGAGTTTATGTTGCTTTTTAAATAGAAATTTAAAAATTTTACTAATAAAAAAAATTTTCAATTTTTTTTTTTGCCAATTAATTTTGTAAATTCAAAAAATGAGTTTACGTTGATTTTTAAACAAAAATTTAAAAATTTTACTAACAATTTTTTTTTCAATGAATTTTTTTTCCAACTAATACTAACCAAAAGGGCAATTGGTAATGCTACTTTAAACCTTAGGGATGAGATTATAATTTCTAAAATGTGAGGAGTGTCAATGTAATTTACCCAATGAGGACAAAATTGATATTTAAAAAAATTAAATTGGTAAGAGTGAATCTGTAATTAAACTTTAAACCTCAATAAAAGATGTAATTTTTAAAAGATGAGGAGGAGAATTATAATAAATATAAACTTCAAGGGTGTCCGTGTAATTTACCCTTTATTTATTATATATATAAATCACCCACCAAAACGGTGGGCTTTTGCTGTCACATCAGGGTGCACCCACCCCAAATCCATTGGTAGAGGCGGCTACTAGACTTGGTTTATGAAGTCATTGCTTCCATCGGGACTTTACTAAAAATAGGATAAATTATCAACTCTGTCATTTATTTAAATTATAAATTATTTTTATGATTTTAAAAATTATATTATGTGTTTAAAAAATAATACATCTTTTTAATTTTAAAATCTTAATTGAGTTCTAATAATATGGTAGAAAATAAAAAAAAGTGAAAAATAAAAACTAAGTTCAAAATATCACATCATAGTGGAGTCTACTCCTATTAGAATTCTCAATCATTTTTGTTAAGGTTTTTAATTTTATTACAAATAAGTATTTTTTAATAGATCATTAAGTTAATTAATAATTTTTAATAATATTAAAATTTTATTTCAATTAATAATTCAGATAATTTTATTATTATATAGGTGAATAGTTAAAAATTTCACGTTTTTAATTAATTCTGTTAAATAAAAAATTCTGACAAAATGGTATTTATAATTTTTCAAACCAAATGGGGCAATTCGTATTTTAAGTAAATCTGAAATGATGTATTTGTAATTTACCCTTAAAATAAGTTTACAAAAAAATTAATATTAAAAAAAATTAATTTGTTTGTTTGGTATATATTTACTGACTTTTTGAATAGCTTTTTTGTTATTGAAGGTAATTTTTTTAGAAAAAATGAGTTTGCTAAATGACTTATTTATTTTGTAAAATGAATTTTTTTACTCTTTGGCGAAGCAAATTTGAAAAAAGAAAAAGAAAAACACTTTTCAAAAACTTGGTACAACTCCAGAAGAGGACATTAGATGATGTTGCATTTGGTGTATTTTTTGTGGAATTTTCTTGCTAGATATTTCCATGGAATTGATTGACTTGGAAATAGTGTGGTGGGGACTTTGATCACATGAGACCCCAAGATCAAAGGCTCTTCCTCTCTATAAAATGAACCAAGTGCGTAGCGTTTTGCAACACATTTGCATATTGCCTTAGCTTCGTTTCTTTATCTTCTTCACTTATAAGTTACATTTTTCTAGTAAAATGTCTTTCATGATTGCTACAATGCTTCTCCTTGGGGTATTAATGGCTACCCTAGACCTAACAGGTTTCACTCTCCATACGCCTCTCTTTATCTTTCTCTTTCTTTAATAGATTGTTCTCATGTATCGCAATATAGGATAAATTTTTTTATATTACGCTAGTGGAAGTCCTCGTTTGGAAAAAGTTAAAATAGTCTAATTTTTTGATTTTTTAGTTATTTTAGTCTAATTTTTTTAGTTTCGTTTGGTTTTTATTTTTAATTTTTTTGATTTTGGTGAAAAAAAGTGTAATAATTATGGTTTATATGGAATATTTTATCTTATTAACTTATGTAACTAATTTTGTCTTTTTATGATTTTTGAGCTAAAAAATTAAAACCAAACATGGCTTAAGTTAATGAAAAATAGCTAAATGGTGTCATGATTACACTAAATATTTGTTTTGGGTTCGTTTGGAAAGTGAGTTAGTTTTTTGATTTTTTAACTTTTTTAACTATGTTAGCCTGGGGTTAAAAAGTTTCGTTTGAAAAAGGCTTTTGATGCTTTGGACTTTTTTATGAGAGAAAGAATGTAATAATTATGAGTTGGATGTGATATTTTGTCTTATTAAGTTAAAAAGCCTATATTATTTTTTGTGATTAAAATAATAAAAAAAATCTCAAACTTGACTTTCCAAACGAAGCCATTTTGTAAGGTTTTTAAATAAAAAATAAAAAATTTGAGTGACATACGGAGAAGAGTCAATAACAATAATAATGATTAGATATGGTTGATTTTTTTTTTCTTTTTGAATTTTATTTACCTTATTTGACTTCAAAACATTGAGCCTACTTTTTTTTTTTTTAATCAAAAAATTTAATATTTAAAGATTTTTTTATTTTTAGATGCATCTAACCTAAATATACTTAAAAAATATAATATTTATGAAAAAAATATTTAAAAAGGTCATCAAATACCCAAAAAAATAAAATAAAAAATAATATATTTTCGTATTCTTATGCATTTATTGATTTTTTAGCATATTTTTTCATAAATATTTTACTTTTTAAGTGCTTCTAAATTATATGCATTTAGAAAGTAAAAAAATTTATCTAAAATATTAAAAAATCACTAAAAACAAAAAATAAACTACTTAATTTTTAGAAAATCAATCAAAACTAGGGTAATTATTATTATTATTTTTTGTATGGGGGAGGATTTAGTTTGAGGGAGAGGGACTTACATCACATCAACCTTTTTAAGGACTGTTTGATTATTTTGCCAATACAAGATTATATAAGACTACTTCAATATGGGTCGTGTGAAACTAGTTATGTGCCACCCAATACCCACACCTGCAAAATCAATATGTCATGATCATTTCAATTGTCTATTTGTAATATGAAAATTCTCAAGAAAATTGGTTTATTTCTTAACAGGAATGCAAATTATTTGGTTAGTTTCTTTACATTGGTAACCATATGATTTTTCAAAATCCCAACTTCCATATATTCAAAGATTCAGAACACAATTATAGTACAAAACAAACCTAATGTATGACTCTTACTATTTTGTTAATTAAGGGTTGGTTAGTTTGACAAGATTAAATAAGTGTACTTTTTGACTTTTTATGAAATATGAGTTGGGTTTGAGTTGGGTTTGAAGTGATGTGTTAGAGAGGTGATGTGACTTAAATAAGATGATGTGATTTAAATAGGATAGTGACTTTTTGACTTTTTTTATCTTTTTTCAATCATGCCAAACTTGGCCTTAAAAAAGTACACTTTTTGACTTATTGACTTATATGAGTTGAATTTGATGTGACGTGTTAGAGAGGTGATGTGATATAAATAAATAGTGACTCTTTTTTACTTTTTAATGTTACAGGTGCCCAAACAGGGGTTTGCTATGGAATGAACGGCGGCGGATTACCATCTCAACAAGATGTTGTAGCTCTTTACAACCAAAAAGGCATCCGAAGAATGCGACTCTATGACCCAAACCAAGCTGCTCTCCAAGCCCTTAGAGGCTCCAACATCGAGCTCATGCTCGGTGTTCCAAACACTGATCTCCGGAGACTAGCTTCTAACCAAGCCGAAGCAAATACATGGGTCCAAAACAATGTCAAAAACTATGGCAATGTCAAATTCAGGTACATCGCGGTTGGGAATGAAGTCGATCCATCAAATCCCAACACAGCGCCATTTCTTCTCCCCGCCATGCGAAACGTGCGCACCGCTATTGTTGCAGCTGGCCTTGGGAACCAAATCAAAGTTTCCACTGCCATCCTCACTGGATTACTTGGAAATTCCTTTCCTCCATCAAAAGGCTCTTTTAAGCCTGAAATTCGATCGTTTCTTGACCCAATCATTGGTTTCTTGAAGAACAATGGTGCCCCATTGCTCCTTAACTTGTACCCGTATTTCAGTTATGCAGGCAACACCAAAGACATTCGTCTTGATTACGCTCTATTCACAGCTCCCTCGGTTGTGGTGACGGATGGCTCACTTGGGTACAGAAATCTGTTTGATGCTATGTTGGATGCTGTTTACTCGGCGCTTGAGAATGCGGGTGGTGGCTCTTTGGAGATTGTTGTGTCTGAGAGTGGATGGCCTACAGCTGGTGGAACTGCTACATCAATTGATAATGCAAGGACCTACAATAACAATTTGATTCAGCATGTGAAAGGAGGGACCCCAAAAAAGCCGGGAAGGCCCATTGAAACATACATTTTTGCTATGTTTAATGAGGATCAAAAGAATCCGGAACTTGAGAAACACTGGGGACTCTTTCTACCAAACAAACAGCCTAAATACCCAATCAACTTCAATTAAGAACACCAAGTGAAGTTTATAAAGGAAATAAGGGCACTGAACGTCAATATTTATCACTATCTTAAATAAGGTTTGCTTGTAATTCATTCCACTAGCAAAACATTATGTTTGTATCGAGAAGAATGCCCTTATGAAGGCCAACAATCTTAATAAAACTGTTTTTTTCGTAGAATCATATTCCTTTGCAGACTATGTAGTTCATGAGACAAGTGGATCAATAAATTAAGTTCTCTCTTTAGTAAATGAAGCATAGTGAAATTTCACTTTTGTGGGGGATTCATGAATTTTCTCTAAGGAACCTAGTTTTGGAAAAATAATATTTATCACCAGATTAATTTTTGTCATTTTTTTCACCTTCTAGATGAATTCGCATGACAAATGCTACGTATACATATAAAACCCAACACATCTAAAAAACAAGGGAACCCACAATGTTAATTTTCCAATGCAATCACAACATTCTATATATACTTGGAGATAATAAATAAATAAAAAAAATAAAGTTTCATAATAATAATAATAATAATTAAAATGGGTTTTATTAATGTATATTTTGGATGAACTCTTCTCTTACAAACCTAATTTTTAAATGAATATGGGTTTTAAATAATTATATATTAGACCTTTATGTTGCGTGTGTAAGCTATTGTTTCTCCTTGACAAATTAAGGGGCTATTTTATTGTATTTGGTGTAATTTATTTGAATTGTTTATAACTTTTTTTATTTTGAGAGTATGTATTAAACTGTTTGAAATAATTTCTACTTATAATTTATCAGTTGTGATGGAGAGCTCTAAAGGAGCTGCTTCGATAGCCGTTCTAATGAGCTTTCATGGAGTAAAAATAAATAAATAAATAAATAAATAAAAAGAAACATACATCACATCAGTAGTGGGTGGGATCCACTGCCAACTCATTAGAACTCAAGAATTAAAATTCTAAAACATTTTTTTATAACTTATAAAGTAGAAAGAATTTAATATGCTAATTTGTAAAAATTGAATAATTTTTTTTTTCAATTTTTAATTTCAATTTACAATAAATTACACCAAATACAACTAACGCAGTGTTGCCTTGTGTTTATAAGCTTTTCGAATTACCTAAACAGTTGTAATGATTGTAATGAAGTTGGTGGTGCTTGTGGAATTTTATTGTTAGCTTAATTTTCCATGTACTTCTTGACTTTGTAAATGATGTGGTTGGAAACTTTCATCATTTAGAGACCTCAAGATCAAGATTCTCCTTCTGTAAAAGGCACAAGTTTTCAATGCTTTTACAACACGTTTAGAGATATAAACAAATTATATTTTTCTAGTGAAATACCTTCCATGATTGCTACAGTGCCATTTCTTGGGATATTAGTCTCTCTCTTTATGTTGTTTATTAAATACTGTTATTTATTGTTATTGTTTTGATATATCAAAAGTTGTAGTTTGAGAGAGGAAGTTTTTGCTTGTTACAAAGCTTAAATTTCTATTTATTTTCTTTTTCATGTTACAATTCAAATAGAGTGTTAACCTTTTAATGAGGGGCAAATGTTATGACTAGTTGTTAATTTTTTGCTAAAGCTAAATACTCAATCAACTTCAATTAAAGAAGAAAAAATAGCAAATGAAGTTTATATATATCAAATATATATAGTACTTCTTAAATAAGGGATTTCTTGTAATTCTTTCACAAAAGGGGAGAAATTTTTGTATACGGGTATCAAGTTAGCGGAAAATTATTCAATATTCCTGGAACACTACGTGTCCATACTCCAAACCAATCACCAATTAGTTAGTCTCATGTTGTCCCCCCATCTCCAACATAAATCGTGGACCCTTATGTCTCTCCACCAATCAAAATATTATAAAACACCACGTGTCCATAGTCCGAGAGTACTGAATAATCACCCAAGTTAGCATACTTATTTGGTACCTTTCACCAATTTCAACCCAACACCTGCCCCTCATGTTAACTGAAGCTTGAGATTGGTCACGTCTACATCAAGTCATAAAATAATGAAGATTTAACTGTCGTTTCTATTCTCTCCCTCTCTCTCTCTCTCTCTCTCTCTCTCTTCTCGCACAAACCCAACAACATTTTCTTTTTCTTTTCACCAAAAAGTTACATTTTCTCTATCTACTTTCTTCCTTTCAATATCTGTCTACAAAATAAAATTTGAGTTCTAGTGCGATTATAAATTCAAATCACTCACCATTATGCATTTTTAATTCCTTTAATATGTATTTATTAGTTAAATCATCCCTTCATGAGTGAAGAAGATCGCTGCAACTACAACAATGAACTCATCCAATATTTCAGACAATCATTGACAACCTACACTCGATGACGGCAACGGTGATGAGGTTAACATTCAACTTAGGAAGGGATTTAAAAAAAATAAATAAATAAAAGGTGTATGAAATGAAGTAAAATATAAATATATTTTATTTATATTTTACCTTTCTTTTCTAATTTTGTTTTCAAATTCTTTTTCAAGTCTCTCAACCAAACATGAGTTCTTTCTTTCTCCTATTTATTACAAAAACTTTTCTATTGAACTGGCATTAAACCATGTTCTTCACAAAGGGCCAAGGGGTAATCTTTTGCAATCAATATAGTATCGGGCCTTAATCCAAACAATTCTTAGCCTCCGTTTGGGAAGTGGGTTGGCTTTTTGGCTTTTTGACTATTTTAGCCTGGTTTGGGAAGTGCTTTTTGGTTTTTTGGCTTTTTTGACTTTTTTTGTGAGAGAGGATTGTAATGATTATGGGTTGGATTTGATGTTTTGTTTTTTGTGGCTAAAATAGCCTATTTTGTTTTTTGTGACTATTTTAGCCAAAAAAGCCTGGGCTTTTTCTTGCCAAACGGAGGCTTAAACTCTTCAATAATTCTAGTTCAAATTAATGTTGACCAACAACTACCATTTTAAAAGAACTTGGGCAAAAATAATGACGGATGATTTCTGAATTTAAATTTTCTTTTCACTGAGAGACCTGAGCGAGGAAGAAGGAAGAGTGACAATAAGTGGAATTTCCAGTTCAAAAAAAAAAAAAAAGAAAAAAGGGACTCTTTTTTTTTTTTTTTGGTGTGTGTGGAGAAGATGAGGAAAATGGTTACGGAAGACAAACGATAGTTAACTTCTGCAACTTTTAAACGGATTTTTTAATGCATATGTGGAAGATTGATAATTTCTGATTTATAGAGTTATTGTTGGCCAAGGGTACCACGCAGGCTTGTCAGTAGGGACTCTATCCACACACAGAAATTCCTCAACAAAGAGGGATTTGGCAAAGCATTGTTTGTATCCATAAGAGATGTTCATATGAAGGCAAAGAATCTATAATGTTAATATAATTGTTAAATTGTTAATTGAATCTTTAGCTTTAGTATAATTATTAATTGTATAGGTTTATGCTTTCCTTTTTGCTTTCGGTGATAGTGGAGCACTTTGGTATCCAATGTAACCATTCTTCTCTCTATAAAAAGAGAGTTCATTCCTCTTTGAATGTATCACATACAATACAGAAACACATCAATCTTGTATCATCAACAAATCAATCAATAATATACTTCATTTTATTTTACAACATCAATGAAAATCCTTCTCAATATGAAATGTTTGAGGTTCATAGTTCGTATATTATAAAGTTTCATTCAATTCATATTGAAAAATGAAGTTGTTCTGAGTTTTGAAGTACATTACTATTCAAAATTTAGTGACTATAGCAATGACCATGCTCGAGGCCCAATTACAAAGTTCAGGCAAATCAACTGAATTCACTTCAACTTTCCTCATCCATACATGGGTCCAAAACAATGTCAAAAACTATGGCAATGTCAAATTCAGGTACATCGCGGTTGGGAATGAAGTCGATCCATCAAATCCCAACACAGCGCCATTTCTTCTCCCCGCCATGCGAAACGTGCGCACCGCTATTGTTGCAGCTGGCCTTGGGAACCAAATCAAAGTTTCCACTGCCATCCTCACTGGATTACTTGGAAATTCCTTTCCTCCATCAAAAGGCTCTTTTAAGCCTGAAATTCGATCGTTTCTTGACCCAATCATTGGTTTCTTGAAGAACAATGGTGCCCCATTGCTCCTTAACTTGTACCCGTATTTCAGTTATGCAGGCAACACCAAAGACATTCGTCTTGATTACGCTCTATTCACAGCTCCCTCGGTTGTGGTGACGGATGGCTCACTTGGGTACAGAAATCTGTTTGATGCTATGTTGGATGCTGTTTACTCGGCGCTTGAGAATGCGGGTGGTGGCTCTTTGGAGATTGTTGTGTCTGAGAGTGGATGGCCTACAGCTGGTGGAACTGCTACATCAATTGATAATGCAAGGACCTACAATAACAATTTGATTCAACATGTGAAAGAAGGGACACCGAAAAAGGCTGGAAAGGGCTATAGAGACTTACATTTTTGCTATTTTTGATGAGGATCAAAAGAACCTGGAACTTAAGACACATTGGGGACTCTTTCTACCAAACAAACAGCCTAAATACCCAATCAACTTCAATTAAGAACACCAAGTGAAGTTTATAAAGGAAATAAGGGCACTAAACGTCAATATTTATCACTATCTTAAATAAGGTTTGCTTGTAATTCCTTCCACTAGCAAAACATTATGTTTGTATCGAGAAGAATGCCCTTATGAAGGCCAACAATCTTAATAAAACTGTTTTTTTCCTAGAATCATATTCCTTTGCAGACTATGTAGTTCATGAGACAAGTGGATCAATAAATTAAGTTCTTTCTCTTTAGTAAATGAAGCATAGTGAAATTTCACTTTTGTGGGGGATTCATGAATTTTCTCTAAGGAACCTAGTTTTGGAAAAATAATATTTATCACCAGATTAATTTTTGTCATTTTTTTCACCTTCTAGATGAATTCACATGGCAAATGCTACGTATACATATAAAACCCAACACATCTAAAAAACAAGGGAACCCACAATGTTAATTTTCCAATGCAATCACAACATTCTATATATACTTGGAGATAATAAATAAATAAAAAAAATAAAATTTCATATTGGATATAAATAATGATAATAATAATAATTAAAATGGGTTTTATTTATGTATATTTTGGATGAACTCTTCTCTTATAAACCTAATTTTTAAATGAATATGAGTTTTAAATAATTATATATTAGACCTTGATGTTGCGTGTGTAAGCTATTGTTTCTCCTTGACAAATTAAGGGGCTATTTTATTGTATTTGGTGTAATTTATTTGAATTGTTTATTACTTTTTTATTTTGAGAGTCTGTGTTAAACTATTTAAAATAATTTCTACTTATAACTCATTAAAAATGGTTTTAGAACTCAAGAATTAAAATTCTAAAACATTTTTTTATAACTTATAAACGCTAATTTGTAAAAATTAAATAATTTTTTTTTCAATTTTCATTTTTAATTCATAATAAATTACACCAAACACAACTAACACAGTGTTGCCTTGTGTTTATAAGCTTTTCGAATTCCCTAAACAGTTGTAATGATTGTAATGAAGTTGGTGGTGCTTGTGGAATTTTATTGTTAGCTTAATTTTCCACGTATTTCTTGACTTTGTAAATGATGTGGTTGGAACATCATTTAGAGACCTCAAGATCAAGATTCTCCTTTTGTAAAAGGCACAAGTTTTCAATGGTTTTACAACACGTTTAGGCCCCGTTTGTTTTGGATCATAGCAAGAGGATTAGGATTACTAGTACCTTGGGATTAGTATATGGGGTGTTTGTTTTGAGAGATAGCATTGGGACTATTAGGCCCCGTTTGTTTTGGGTTATAGCAAGGGGATTAGGATTACTAGTACCTTAGGATTAGTATATGGGGTGCTTGTTTTGAGAGATAGCCTAGGGACTATTAACAATTCAAATAGAGTGTTAACCTTTTAATGAGTGGCAAATGTTATGACTAGTTAATTTTTTGCTAAAGCTAAATACTCAATCAACTTCAATTAAAGAAGAAAAATAGCAAATGAAGTTTATATATATCAAATATATATAGTACTTCTTAAATAAGGGATTTCTTGTAATTCTTTCACAAAAGAGGAGAAATTTTTGTATCCGGGTATCAAGTTAGCATACTTATTTGGTACCTTTCACCAATTTCAACCCAACACGTGCCATTCATGTTAACTGAGAGTTGGTTTGGGATGTTCTAAAAAAATGTATTTTTTGATTTATTGATTTATATGAGTTGAGTTTAGGTTGTGTTTGATGTGATATATTAAAGAAGTAATGCGAATTAAATAAGATGATGTGACTTAAATAAAATAGTAACTTTTTAATTTTTTATATTATTTAATTTAAGCCAAACCAACCCTAAAGCTTGAGATTGCTCACGTCTACATCAAGTCATAAAATAATGAAGATTTAACTGTCTATTCTCTCTCCCCTCTCTCTCTCTCTCTCTCTCTCTTCTCGTACAAACCCAACAACATTTTCTTTTTCTCTCCACTAAAAGTTACTTTTTCTCTCTCTACTTAGGCTAAGTTTGACATGATTGAAAAAAAACAAAAAGTCAAAAAGTCACTATCCTATTTAAGTCACATCATCTTATTTAAGTCACATTACCTCTCTAACACATCACTTCAAACCCAACCCAAACCCAACCCATATTTCATAAAAAGTAAAAAACTGCACTTATTTAGTCTTCCCAAACTAGGCCTCAATGTCTGTCTACAAAATAAAATTTGAGTTCTAGTGCAATTATAAATTCAAATCACTCACCATTATGCATTTTTAATTCCTTTAATATGTATTTATTAGTTAAATCATCCTTTCATGAGTGAAGAAGATCGCTGCAACGACAACAATGAACTCATCCAATATTTCAGACAATCATTGACAACCTACACTCGATGACGGCAACGGTGAGGTTAACATTCAACTTAGGAAGGGATTTAAAAAAAAGAAAAGGAAAAAGTGTATGAAATGAAATAAAATGTAAATATATTTTATTTATATTTTATTTATTTTTTTAATTTTTATTTTCAAATTCTTTCTCAAATCTCTCAACCAAATCTGAGTTCTTCCTTTCTTCTATTTATTACAAAAACTTTTCTATTGAACTGGCATTAAATCATGTTCTTCACAAAGGGCCAAGGGGTAATCTTTTGCAATCAATATAGTATCGGGCCTTAATCCAAACAATTCTTAGACTCTTCAATAATTCTAGTTCAAATTAATGTTGACCAACAACTACCATTTTAAAAGAACTTGGGCGAAAATAATGACGGATGATTTCTGAATTTAAATGGTAGTGGAATTTCCAGTTCAAACAAAAAAAGAATAAGTGGATTTTTTTTTTTTTTTTTTTTTTTTTTTTTTTTTTTTTTGGGAGAAGATGAGTAAAATGGTTACGGAAGACAAACGATAGTTAACTTCTACAACTTTTAAACGGATTTTTTAATGCATATGTGGAAGATTGATAATTTCTGATTTATAGAGTTATTGTTGGCCAAGGGTACCACGCAGGCTTGTCAGTAGGCACTCTATCTGCACACAAAAATTCCTCAACAAAGAGGGATTTGGCAAAACATTGTGTTTGTATCCATAAGAGATGTTCATATGAAGGCAAAGAATCTATAAAATGAAGGATCAAAGAATTCAAGTTTTGGTATTCCTCTATAATAAATGAAGCATAGCGAAATTCTCAAAAATTATTCAATCAATGGAAGAACAATCAATTCCACATCATTAATAAAATTTCACAAAATCTCTCATCCCTTTACACACTATCTGATGCATCCTGATTGGTAACTTGATTTCCTTACTTCATTAAAATCCCCTACACAAAATGAAACTTGCCATTTTCTTTCAACTTCTCTCATTTCAACTACTTCATTAGGAGCATTCAAATTTACAATTAACACAATTTAAATTCAATTTAGAAGTGCTTCTCAAGTTGATATAATGGCCTATTTTAAGAAGTACGTTAAAAGCTAATTTTTTAGATTTTTTGGGCATTTTTTGAAAATACATAAAAAGTTAAAAGGTTGACTTTTAACCCAATTGTCAAAATAGGCCGATGCTTGCTAATGACACTATTTCCCGTGATGAATATGCCTTCATAGTGTGGGAGGTTAAGGGTTTTTTTTTTTTAGAAAATTATTATTTTTTAACTTTTTAAGTTTTTATAAAAAAAAAAAACGTGTAAATAAATAAATAAAATAAATTGACTTTTTTAATTTTTGGCTAAAACTGCTTCTTCTTAGACGAGGCCTAATTTAGTACGAGATCCAACTCAACCAAAGTAAACCGAGCAAAATACGTAACACAACAAAACAGATCTACACGTAAAGCAGTGATCAAAGTCCTTGTCAAGTTTGGATCATGATGGAATGGATTTTGTCTCCTATGAACATTATTCCAACTTGAAAATGGACTTCTTGCGAGAGAAATCTTCAAAGTTTTGAATCCTAATTTTTACTAAAAGCAGGACCGCAATTTGGGTAGACTTAACAGAAGCAACTCAAGCTCAATCTAATTTTTTTTAAAGAATTTGACCACATATATTTTGAATTTGGTAATGGACTTGAACAGAAATTCAAAATTTTGAATTAAATTTGGATTACTGAGCTAGAGATACCGGATAACGCAAGTGATATATATCAATAAATATAATATTAAATATACACACAAAACTATTAGCTGCTAAATAATATTAAAACTAACATAATTACCCATGCATTGCACCGGTATAAATAAATAATCAAAAATTAATTTTTAAAATTAAATAATAATCTAAAATTTATCTACAATATTTAGCAAAAATAGTTTAGAATTAATTAAATTTTATTCATTTTTATCAAAGTTACATATAAGAGATTTTTTTTTTTTATTCTTATGTCATTATAAATAAATATTTGTAAATATTTTTTTATAATAAAAATTAGAAATATGGACTTATTTTATGCATACTTATTAAAAAGTTTGAATTATGGTTTAAAAAAAAAAAAAAACTATATATTTATGTTTAAAGCAATTAAATGAATAGTTATATATATTTATGTATAAAAAAAATTATTTAAGATAAAGCCACCATAAATTGTAGGTCATATTCCAGTCCTAATAAATTTAAATTTTATATTTAAATTATATCATAGTTTATAAGTTCGTGACTGATATAAGCTAATTTGGGAGTTCTAATATTATATTATACACTAAAAAAAATCAAGAAAATTTAGTTCAAGTCAATTTTTTTTGCCAATAATTCTTAATTTAAGCCTAGTCCTTAGAGAGTCGTCTAGTTCATGTCCAATCTATGAGTTAGTAGACATATCTATTTATTTAATTTTTAATTAGTAAATATATTTATAAAAAAAAATTATAACAAAATAAGAAATATGTACATATTTGTTTGGTATATTTATTAACAATTTCAAAATTAATTAAGAAATTATGTACTTATTCTTAAAAAGATAAATTACATTGGTAATCCATATATTTTAACTCTTGCGTAATTTTTGTCCTTGCAATTTTAATTTGCTCAATTTTGACCTTAAATTTATAATTTTTTCTCAATTTGGTCTAATTGTTATAATTGCTAGTTTTTTTTTTTTTTTTTTTGAAAATACACACATGAATAGCAGTTGTTATATTTTTATAGACAAAATTGTAAACTTGTTTAACTCAATAAGTTAATCTCAACCAACTCAATAACTATTTTCTTTCAAAAATTTTAACCGGCATTATTAATTGGACCAAATTAATATAAAATCTAAAATTAGAGGTAAAAATCAAATTAATTGAAATTACAGAGACCAAATTGACACAAGAGACAAAATGCGGGGACTATCGATATAATTTACCCTTCTTAAAATATGTCTAATATTGATTGTATCAATATTAAGATATATTTATATCTAAAAAACTATTTAAGACCAGATCAGGCTAGAACCTGAATAAAAAACTAATGGCTTATTAAAAATATTTAATAATTATAAATTCAGATTTGATCAATTTTTCATTTAATTTTTTTCATAGAATTAGGTTGTTTGATAATTTTAATTTGTAGTTCCAATTTTTCCTTGTATTTTTTTAAAAATATTTTAAAATGACTAGTTGGACCCCATACGCTATGCACATGGGGTCGCATTATTGTTGTGAGAAATAATATGCGATAGTAAAATTGCAATGATTTTTTTCAAAAAGAATCTGCAACACAAAATACACAATATTTACTATTTTCTATTCAATAATCCTAACCACGTCTTACATTTAACAAAATTGTGAACCAAAAAACAAATCAGTTCCTTGCTGTCTTTAAAAAAGAAAAAGACAAACATATGTATGTCACACTTAAAAACAGGGGTTCAAGTAACAAAGACTTAGAATCAAATTTGTAAATATTAAGGTGACCAAAAGAATATCTTATTTCAGATATTAGAGAATGTAGAATTTTCTTATCTTTCTTTTTGCCTCTTAACATCCCATGGAACCAAAATTTGGGTAAAGAATTACCTTTGTGTTGTTTAAGAATTGGAGACTTCCATGTGCTCTTGACCACAGATAAGGTATACTTTAAAAGTCTTCCAACACTTGCATTGAACATGGATGATCCACACGTAAAAATTGAATGCACCACTATCAAAATCAAGTTCACAGAATCAGTGTTGGATCCATCCATTGATCAACATTTTTATAGCAAGTGAAGCTTGTTTGCTAAACTTTCCTCTTCACCCTCAACCTTGTACTTGATTTTTCAATCTTGGTCTCAGTTGAAGTGTCTCAGGATCAAGAACTATATACTTGCTGTCATTTATCACTACCAGAAAGAGATGGAAATGGTTATCTCAATTGCCCTTCGATGCGTTAGCGGGCTGCCTCTAGTGACGTGTTAGTCTGCCACTGCACATTGTCGTCATTATCATTGCCTATCTCTTATTTCTCATCAACCTGGCTTATAGTTGGTGAACTTTGATCCTCATCAAGACCACTGGCTTTCTTTTTGTTATAGTTGACTTTTGCATGCCTATCCTTGGAATTGGAAGACCCCTTCTTCTTTACTACTTTCTTCAGCTTCTTCTACTTTTCATTAGTAGCCTCACCTTCCTTCAGACGCTCCTTTTTATCCCTTTGTATTGCCTTATTGTCTTTGGAACCCTTCTTTGGTTCAGGTGGGTTTTTCAAAATGAAGGCTGTGAGTTTGTCCCTCATATCCACATCTGAAACAAAACCACAAGCTGCACATCTCAGTTGAACCATCTGACTTTTTGTAATTAAGACCTATGTTTTAGGATATGCAGTATTTCAGCATGTAGAAGTCTTCTAATGATTTTTGGGCATAAAAAGAGAGATCCTCCTCTGTAGTTAAGGAATGTTACACCCAGCTGCAACCACAAAATTGTGGGTATTCCTGAAATGACCCATGCTGCATACAGTCAATTCTTTCTGGCAACGGTGAATTTTTACTTGACGTAGGACAATACTCTCCAAGCAACCAAATTGATCCCAAAATAGAAAATGACCTGTTCAGACATGAAAGAAACTTCAATGTTGACACAACGACACACTTCAAGGTGGCAATTTGAAGAGGGCAGATGAACTTGTGAGCTCCTAAATAAACCAAGTTAATTAGTTAGTGTGGGGAAGTATTTTGTGAATGACAGCACGTGGCTAAGGTGACACTGGAGTGTCAGCCGAGGTGCCACGTGGCCTGGTCACGCTGCTGAGGTGATCTCGGCTAGGTCAGGGTTATCTGTGGAGATACCAGAATCCGAGATAAGCAAATAAGGGACAAGAGTCCTAGAACATGAGAGGGTCTTAGTTTGGATAGAGATAAGGCTCAATAAGAGTTTATCTCTATTTAGATAAGGGTCTAGGATGAGCTTGGAGCCTAAGTCCTATGGAGCGAGGCTTCTAGGGAAACCAGGTCACTGCTGGTTATAAAAGCAGGGCTCCCTCGTGGGTCGAAGGTAAGTTCTTTCTTGTGAGAATAAGCACAATTTGTTATCTTTGAGAGATATTTGATTACTAACTTGATCGTCAGAGTGCCCTTAAGTTGACGAATCACCGCCGAATTCTTATCTTTCTGTGCCAGGTTGTTCGGGCTTAATCTATTCTACCGGTGCTCTCCAATTGAGTTTCCCGTTTGGTTGTGTGGTCAGAAATCAACACCCATAATTTGGTGCCGTCTATGGAAACTTAAGGAGAATAGATGGCCAACAACGGGAAGGGAGAAAAGATCGGGGATGATGTCCCAGGCGGGAGTGGTAAACATGCCAATCTTAACATTAAGGAAGAAAATCATAATGAAGGAACAAGGGATCAGAATCCCAGGGATAAGGACGTCAGCAAAGAGGGAGACGCCTTGAAGAAATCAGGTTGAGATGAGTATTACAACGAAAGCGACCTCTAGGTATGGAAGGATAGATGCCTGAGGAGGGACGACAAGATGAAGGGAATGGCCTACAAGTTGGTAGATCTACAATCAGTTATCAACTTCATGATGCAAAACAACGTCATGTAACCATCATTTCCGTTGCAGGACATGCCAATGTTAGGGGCCAAGATTGATGCCTAGAAAAGGGGGCAGAAAACAATCCCGGTAGTCCCGCAGCATGGCAAGGAAAATGAGCCCTCACATCGGCCTTCACGGGCTGTCAGGCAAGGAGAGTCGATTAGAGGTGACTCACAGAGGACGCCTCGTACCAGGGGAACTTATGTCAAAGAACGCCAGCATATCTAGGGAAAGGGCTGGTGTTTCAATACAGTGAATGAAGAGAAGTCCAAAAGGACACATAACGATACCGGGAGCAGTGCACCAAAAAGACTGAAATCTGTGGACAGCCGAGCTTTTGGTCAAACTAAGGAGGATTTGAGGGACTACCTCCAGAGGAAGCGGCAGAATACCGAGGTTATATCTCCCGTCAAGCTGAGAACACCGTTCTCGGTGGAGTTGGATAGGTTTGAGACCCCAAAAAGGTTTCATATGCCAAGGTTCCAGATTTTTGACTGTAAGTCCGATCCGAACTTTCACATCAACTTATATTTGAATTCAATGGCTTTGTATACCAGGAACGAACAGTTGCTGTGCAAGGTGTTCCCCTCATCCTTTGGGGAAATCACATTTGATTGGTTTAATAAGTTACCGAAAGGAACTGTAAAGAGTTGGGAAGGCCTGGCCGAGATGTTTGTGGCTAGGTTTGTTACAAACAAGTTGCAGCACTAAGGGTAGACTCCCTGATGGCTCCAAAAATTAGCGAGGGTGAAATCCTCAGGGCTTATGCCAAAAGGTATTATGAGGTGTTCAACCGAATACCAGGATGCAACCAGGAGTTGGCGGTCGTGTTTTTTAAGAATGGCCTGGAGGATGAATGTTTGCTTCAGAAGTCACTGGCAAAAACTCTACCAAAGAGTATGGAGGAGCTCATGGCACGGATCGAGAAATATGCCAGAGTAGAAGAGGATATGCCGGAAATGAAAGTGCCAAAGCAGGAGAAGAGAAACGGCTTGCCGAAGCAAGGCTGAGGAAATACTAGTTTTAACAGGCAATAAACAGGGCTGAGGGTGGCACAGGCAGTCACTACTGTATTCCGGATCCTGGTTTATAGAGTTCTAAAGAGGATCAGAAACCAGACGTATTACAGAGCACCAGAGAAGATTCCTGGTGAGTTCATGGGAAAGAGCCTTGGGAAGCACTGCACTTATCACAATGAGGATGGGCACCTGACTCAGGGGTGCAGAACCCTGAAGATGCATTTGGAAGATCTGGTCAGACAAGGTCATTTGAGGGACCTTGTAGACAAGGCCAGAATGAAGGAAGAGCATGCAAGGCTTCCCCCGGCACCAGCGGTGTAATAACCCTCACGCTATCTTAACCATACTTATGTGCATTCATGTGATCTTGTCTTGCAAACTTGCATTTCGAGTCTTGTCCTTGTTCGTTTAAGTGTTTCAGCATGTTTTGTACCTTGCTTGGTGTGAGTTTAGCCGAGGTCGTTTTCCGTCTAGGATTACCTTGGAACCACTTTGTTTGACCTCCACCTTCGCCCTGACATATTGGCCGAGATGTCATTATCTAGGCCGAGGTGTTCATCACCAAGGTCGAGGTGTGAATCATCTAGGCCGAGATGTTACCTTTGCACCTAAGTGATCTTGTCTCGGAGAGGTATGACCTAGACCGAGGTGTGGCACATCTAGGCCAAGGTGTGGCACAGTTGAGTCAAGTGTTGTCCTTCCTAGCTGAGGTCATTATTCCCTACTTGCCGATGTCTTGTTATTAGCCGAGATCCTTACTCGCCAGAGTGCCCATGCCGTCTTGCTTGTTGAACACACTTTGTCATAGTTTTGTCTTGTCTCTCAGCCACCTTTCTGTGTAGCACCAACCAGTCACTGCCACGTGCCTCTGTAGAGGGTTAAGTCAGCCAGCAGACTTAGAAATGTATCATTTGCTATATGTCTTTTTTTGCGAGGAGAGAGAAACTCTAGAAGAATAATAAGAAGTTTAGAGTGAGAGAGTGGGTCTTTGAGCTTGATTCCTAAAGATCAAACCGTTAGATTCGCGTATTGAGGGTTTGGACTTGCCTTGACCCCGACGTTTGAAGAACTAAGTGAGTGGTATTTTTAATAAAGTTATGTTATAATGCTTTGATAAAGTCTTGTTTTGTTTCGTTTTGAAAAGTATTTGTAAGCATGAATGGTTATTCCTAAATGGAAAATATATACATATCTTGTTTTGATGACCTTCTTGGAAGTCCGTACGTGCTAAGGGACTATAAGCACTTGTAGCACAAAGTTTGGAAGTCCGCACGTGCTAGGGGACTCTAAGCATTAGTAGCACAAGTCCTTAGTGTCCGGGGACTATAATGCAACGACACCACTGAATTGAGATATCTCCCTTGTCTTGCCTTGTCTTGTCTTGTTTGCCACTGACGGTTCACCGCGTGGGTCTTGTTGCCGAGATGTCATCACTTGTATTATAATGATGTTAGTAAGCATCCTTGGAACTTGACAGATTTGCTAGATGGACTTGGTTCATCCTTTGACTTGAACTAATTATGTTATGTATTGTTTGATAAAGATCTTGAATACCAGTCATGCAAACCCCTTTATTTCTTATACCATTCACTGAGTATCCAAGCTCACCCTCTCTATATATATGTAGGTGATGAGCAGGAAGGCGGTGACGCCTAGGTGTGACTCGCAAGCTTGTTTTGGATTTTTGTCATGTCGGCTTAACTTGTTTACATGTCGGCAGTCTTGAAAACTATGCTTCTCGGCTTATAATGTCTACAACTTACACATGTCGGCTGGAGAAGCCTTTTGATCAAGAACAAAAATGTACTTTGTATTTCATTGTATTTGTATTCAAGTTGTAATACTATGTAAAGTTGTATGCCATTCCATGTAACTTACGCACTGCTCTTATGGACCACTTGTATTTTTTTTAAATTAATGCTTCCGCACTTGTGAGCCCCATATATATATTTATACTCTGATTATGTGTGGATTTTGGAGGTTGGCCTTCGGTAATCCCGGATTACTGGCCATCACGGCACCAAACTAGTAGGGGCAGTTTGGGGTCGTGACAAGCGGCACCACCACCACCACAACAAGCAAAACCTCGGGTGATCAATGTGATTCATTCAAAAGTTAATGAGAATGATATGCGAGGAGAGACCCAAAAGGTGAGGCACTTACAACATGTGTATCAGGTCCAGCAAAAGAGGCTTAGGACAAACGAGTATTAGGGACCAATGGTGTCCTTTACCGAGGCAGACCTAGATATGGTACGTCATCTATACAACGATGCTCTGGTAGTGACCTTCAAGATTGGAGAATGCCAGGTAAGGCGCATTTTGATCGACCAAGGCAGCTTTTGTGACATCATGTATGCCAAATGTTACAAGGAGCTTGGCCTTCACCGAGATGATTTAGAGCAGTCCAATAGCCCAATGATCGGGTTCAATAGAATGCCGACATGGCCTCTAGGAGCAATAAATTTGGAGGTGCAGGCAGGCACTAGGAATGTTAGCATAGAATTTACCATAATTGATACCCCCTCCCCTTATAATGCTATATTGGAAAGACCGTGGCTGCACATAATGAGGGCTATTCCCTCAACGCTGTACCAATTGTTACGATTTCCAATTGAACAGGGGATTGAGGAAGTTATAGGGGATCAAGTGCAGGCAAAGAATTGCTCCGTGAAAGTAATGAAATCCAACTGCAATGTGCGAGAGGTAGAAAAAGTGGAAATCAAGGACGAGGACATGAAAGTCCTAGATGATGTCGGCAAAGAACCGGCTGAGAAGAACGAGGAAACCTTGAAGAAGATTCTGGTCTAAAAAGGGGATGAAGAGCGTTTTTTCCTTCTCGGCTCAGGCTTGGCCGAGGAGGATGAAAGGGAGTTAGAAGCTTTCTTACGGGCCAACATAAAAGTATTTTCCTGGACAGCATATGAGATGCCAGGCATTGACCTCGTGGTCACATGCCATATGCTCAATGTAGATAGGTCGGCTAAACCCGTTATCCAGCGAGCAAGGAGGCCGACATTAGTGCATGTTGAGGCAGTTGAGGAGGAAGTGGACAAGCTGTTAGAAGCCAAGGCCATTCAAGAGGTGAACTACCCATCCTGGCTGTCCAACACAGTTGTTGTGAAAAAGAAGAATAAAAAGTGGAGGGTCTGCGTGGACTTCACTAGGCTGAATAAGGCTTGTCCCAAAGACAGCTTCCTTCTACCTAAAATTGATCAGCTGGTGGATGCCACTTCAGGGCATGGGAGGATAAGCTTCCTAGATGCTTACAAAGGATACCACTAGATAGCGATGTATCCCCCTGACGAAGAGAATACTGCTTTTATCACCCCAAAAGGGTTGTACTACTATAGAGTGATGCCTTTTGGGTTGAAGAATGCAAGAGTAACCTATCAGAGGCTAGTGACCAAGATGTTCAAACATCTGATTGGGAAGACAGTTGGGGTGTACATTGACGACATTGTCGTGAAGACCAAAGAGCTTGGGAATCACCTGGCCGACTTCCAGGCAATTTTTGATATCCTGAAAGCACATCAACTTCGGCTCAATGCCTCTAAATGTGCATTTGGAGTCGGATTGGTTAAGTTTTTAGGGTACTTGGTCACCAGAAGGAGCATCGAGGCAAGCCCAGATCAGATCAAGGCCATACTTGATTTAAATAGCCCGATGTCTGCCAAGTAGGTCCAGACTTTGACCGACAGGGTAGCAGCCTTGAACAAGTTTATCAATTGAAGTTTTGATAAGTGTAAACCATTTTTTAATTTGTTAAAAAAAGGCCACAGATTTTTTGTGGACAGAAGAGTGCGAAGTCACCTTGGCCAACTTGAAAGGGTACCTAACAACAGCTCCAGTCCTATCAAATCTAGTACCTGGAGAAGAATTGTTTGTCTACTTGGTAGTTTTAAACCACGCAGTAAGTGTAGTTAAGGGTAAGCGTGGTGCGGTTCGGGCGGTTTAAGAGTAAAATTACAAACCGAATGGCGGGTTAGCGGATTAGCAGATTGACAAATTGCGGTTTGGGCGGTTTTTGGCGGATTGGCGGATTAAAAAATACCACAGATTTTTTGTGGACAGAAGAGTGCGAAGTCACCTTGGCCAACTTGAAAGGGTACCTAACAACAGCTCCAGTCCTATCAAATCTAGTACCTGGAGAAGAATTGTTCATGTACTTGGCAGTTTTAAACCACGCAGTAAGTGTAGTTAAGGGTGAGCGCGGTGCGGTTCGGGCTGTTTAAGAGTAAAATTACAAACCGAATGGCGGGTTAGTGGATTAGCAGATTGACAAATTGCGGTTTAGGCGGTTTTTGGCGGATTGGCGGATTGGCGGATTAAAGAATATTCTAACTAATTATCACACATTTGCATAATATATAACATTAATTTGTAAAATATTTTTTAGATATATAACACAAAGTAATTTTACAAAATATGTTTCATATATATAACCACTAATTTGTAATAGATTTTATATCTTAAATCTCTCTCACGCTCATTTTTACATTGATATTTCATTGGAAGTTAAAAAATATATATGTATTTATTATAGCGGAGCGGAGCGGAGCGGTTCGGTTGGCGGATTATAAATTTTAAAGTTTAAACCGCGGTTAGCGGTTAGAGCGGTGCGGATCGATGCGGATCGATGCGATTTTAGCAGATCAGGCGGTATTTTGCACAGCCCTAAGTGTTGTGGTAATCCAAGAGGACAGGGAAGAACAAAAAGCAGTATACTAAGTTAGTAAAACCCTTGCAAGTGCAGAAACTAGGTACTTGCCCCTGGAAATATTAACACTGGTCTTAGTGATGGCTTCCAAAAAATTGAATTATTATTTTCAAGTCCACAAGATTGTGGTATTGACTGAGCATCCCTTGAAGTCCCTGTTGTAGGATGGAGATCTGTCAGGAAGAATAGCCTGATGGGTAGTAGTGCTAGGCCAATACGACTTGGAGTTCAGGCCTAGAACAACAATCAAGGGCCAGGTTTTGGCCGACTTTGTGACCGAGTTCACCCTTGGTGCGATCCCACGTCGGCTCCGGTGAGCCGCGACATAGGGTGTCCAAGGAAACAGGAAGAAACCCAGCTGGGACTGAAAAACTCCACACTAGCAAAGCAGAAGGAGGTAGGAAAACCAAAACCCTGCGACATCTACATCGGCGACTCCTTGCGTCTATTTGTTGATAGAAGTTTAAACTATCAAGGGATAGGGACAGGGGCAAATGATTGAGCAGTCTATCTGTTTGGGGGTTCAAGGGCCCAAACAACAAAGTAGAATATGAGGCACTAATTGCTAGACTAAAGCTAGCAGCAGCAATGGAAGTCGATGAGGTGGTAGTCTTCTGTGACTCCCAGCTTATTGTGAATCAAGCAATGGGTGAGTACGCAGCCTGAGATGGAAAGATGATAGCCTATGTTAAAGAGGTTGTCAAGCTGCTCACACTGTTCCATAATTGCCTACTACAACAGGTTAGTAGTGATGACAACAGTCTCACTGATGCCTTGGAACCTGTCTAGTGTAATGAAATCAGGTGAGGCAAGGACAATAATGGTTGATTATTTGTCAGGCCCAAGTGTGGAGCCCTAAATCACAGAGTACGAAGCAATATGTGTGGAAATGGGTCCAAGTTAGATGGATGCAATAGTGATGTTCCTCAGGGATGACAAGTTGCCAAACGACCGAAAAGAGGCACACATGACTAGATTAAAGTCTGCCAGGTTCAGCCTAACAGTAAATGGCCATCTCTACTGGAGATCCTTCACTGGACCCTGTAGACACCCCATTTTTGACCGACCTTAAGACTCAGACGTCATCGTTTGTGCACTCGATGATTGCGCATGTTTGTGCTCGTTTTGAGTTTTCGAAAATCTCAACAGTGCACCTTGTCTTTGGGCCTCTAAACCCTCTGTGTTTTGGCCTAGTTTTTGGACCATGCCTTGGTGCCTTTGCCTGGAGGGAGAGAGAGGCCTGTAGGCCACATTTTGTAGCTGTAGGCTACTTTTCCCTCTTGTAGGCCACTTACAGTGGCCGGTAGGCTAGTTTCAGGAGCTTTTGGCTGAGTGCCTTGTATTGGGGCCTCTTAGCTCTCTTCTTTTTGGTTTGTTTTTGGACCATACCTTGTTACCCCTTGCTTGGAATGAGGGGAGGGCCTGTCGGCCACTTTTGGTAGCTGTAGGCCACTTTTCCCTCTTGTAGGCCACTTGAAGTGGCCTGTAGGCTAGTGAAAGTGGCCGATCGGCCACTTGAAGTGGCCTACGACCATTTTTCTATTTTTGTAGATATTTTTGGTGCTAGCTGTGCCAGCTGCTGGTCACTGAATGCATCCTCCCTAGGGAGGGATTCAAGCAAGCTCTAAGCTTGTCAAGCAAGCTTCTCCTTACTTTGCTTATATAAGGGGAGGTGCCTTCCCCTTCTCAAGGGTTCAGAATTTTGAGAAGCAAAATTTTGGCTCTCTCTCTAGAATTCTCTCTCTCTCTCTCTCTCTCTCTCTCTATATATATATATATATATATTATGCTCTATAGTGCTTGGAAGTGAGTTTTCTTCACTTTTTTGCATACAACCTCCTATCCAAATTGGACTACCTTGTTGCTGAGGTACTTGGAAGCCTTATTTAAGTTCTAAGAGTTGGTTTTGGCTCAAAGAAGTTGCTGTTATTACTGTGCTTCAAGGGTGAGTCCCATATCCTCTTTAAAGCTTTATTTTCGTTGCTTATTTGGCCATCCTTGCATGATGTTTTAGGCCTAACTTGAAACTACAAAAACTTTTTTTTTTAAGTGTTAAAAATGGTTGTATAAGGCCTTGTTTGGGTTAGGGGTGGCCTACCCCCTTTTGTGGCTTATTTTGCTTTGCTTTGAGCTATCTTTTAAAGCCTTTGATATCACCTTTGTTTGGCCTTTTCACCACTAAATTCCAGAGGAATTTTAGTGGTGGAAAGTGGGTTTTGGGACCCAAAATAGGTGGGGGTGGTCCCCCCCCCTTTTGTACCTTGTTTGCATGTGTTGTTGGCCTACCAAATGAGCATGTGTTTCTACTTCTTTATGGCTTTGTTCAAGCATATTTTTGTGACTTTTTAGACCTACCATAATTCTATTTTTGGCTTGTTTGATCATTGGTTGCATGCTTCATGTACTTGTAGTGCAATCCTCCTTGCTAGCCTAACATGCTTGATGCTTTAGCTCACCATTCTAGCTTATTTTGACTACACTCTAGCATGCTTTTACCCATGTTTTAATATGTTTAAGCTCTGTTTTAAGTGGTCTTGGCCATAGGAGACTTGCTGTGCATGGTTGTAGTGTAAAGGCTCTTGACTAGCTTTGAGTTTCAAAGTCTCTAGCATGCTTTACTTGAGTTGTTTGCATGCCTTAGCCTCATTTCTCACATGATTTCAGTGTATAAAGTGTAGTTATACTCTCACATGTTTCACTCTTTCAATGCTTTTTGAGAGTTGTGCCTTTGTAGACACCCCATTTTTGACCGCCCTTAAGACTTGGGCACTATTGATGATTTACTTGATGGAGAAAGGTGTGCAGGGCAAAGGTTCAGTTTCTTCGGCAAGGAAAGAGTCAAATCTCAACTTCATACCCCTTTTTTTGGACCAAAACAATATTGATCAAAAGATTTTAGATTTGAAACCCTCTTTTTCAAAACGTTTTGAAAATAAAGTTCTACGATGTTCCGACGCTCGCATTTTGTTAAATGTCGCGCTTTTCGGTAAACCGAGAAAGGGCAAAGTGGAAATGAACGAAAGAGAGATGAGATCTTTGAAAAATCTTTCAAAACACCTTGTTCGGGGGTTTGGAGTTGAAGGAAAGAAGAGTGGAGAGAAGAAACCTAGTTGAGGAGAGGATGGGCATGAATCGCTAAGAGAGAGTCGAGCGGTCCTCGCTAAATCAGGCTTATCTGTCTATACAGTTGGATTTAAGCTATGAGGCCACCACCATTGGAAAGAATACTTCCGGGGATTTATTTTGCACTCAAGAATCTCCTAAAGCCAAGTCCGGATGGGGGAGATATGGTTGGTTGAAGTAGGGCATCAATCCGGTTGGACTAAATCGGCGCGGCTTCACCAAAACAATTATAACTTTTTGCACAAATGGAATTTTAATGCACGGTTTGCGCCATTGGAAAGCTAAATTCTGGGGCTTCATCATAGGGGGTGGCCAACCACCTTGAACCTTTTGACCTGGTCGGCCGACCAGGTCAAGTGGTCGGCCGACCACTTGAACTGGTCAGCCTGCTCTCTCCTTGTTTGTCTCAATGAGTGTGTTCCAGTTGTGCCAGCTGGAAGGCATTTGCTGTATCCTCCATACACGTATGAAGGATGTTTAACCTAGCTTTGAAGCTTCTTGGAGAAGCTTTAGCCTCTCTTCTCTATAAAGGAAGCCCTCACTCTCTATTGAAAAGGTTCAGATTTTTGTTAGGGCTAAACAATATATCTCTCTTTATGTCTCTCTCTTTTGAGCTCTAAATTGCTTGGTTCTTGGCCCCTTTGCACACAAATCCATAGCCTAACCCTTCCATCATCAACCTAAGACCCTTGGAGGGTATTTTCAGAGGCTCAAGGTTGGGTTTTTGGGTCCAGCAGCTGCTGGTTTTTGCTGGTCTCCAAGGGTAATCATTTTTCCCTCTTTTGAGCATTATTTTGATCCATATCTTAGCCTAGTTTGCAAGCATATTTAGGCTTTGTCATAAACTAAAAAAAGTCTTGTTTTGAGCTTCTAAACATGTTTGTTTAAGGCCATTTTTGTGTTGGGGGTAATCTACCCCCTTGCATGCTTCATTTCCTCTTGTTTTGAGCTATGCATTGGAGCATTTGTGTTGGCCTTGGTATGGCCTTTTATGTTTTTGACCCTCAAAATCAGAGAGGGGTGACCCTCTCACCCCTTGTTTTGTTTACTAGCTTTGTTGGCCTTACAAAGGAGCCCCTATTTGCATGCTTCAAAGCCATGTTTCAGGCCACTTTTTGTGAGTTTTATGACCTGAATAGGCTCTGTCCAGAGTACTTTTTGCCATGTTAAATGTCTATTATGCATGTGTAGAGTAATCCTCTTCAAGGCCTTCCAAAGGGGCCTTTACTTGCATGCTTCCTAGACTCATTTCAAGCTCTTTTCAGTGAGTTTTAGGGCCCTCATAACCTCTGTCCAGAGGTAGTTTTGCCATTTTGTGTGTCCATCATACATGTGTAGAACAACCCTCTCATTCTAACATGTGTTGACTGAGTTTCAGTGGGTTTTTGGTCATATTTTGGCATGTCATGTTTCTGTTTTTGGCTGGTTTGGTGGCCGCTCATGTGCTTCATATACATGTAGTGTAAACTATGCTTACCAGCCTATGTTGCATGTTGTTTTGGCCTTTCATGTTAGCACTTTTTGGCCATGCCTTAAACTGATTTTATGCATGTTTTGGACTACCTTAACTCTGTTTTTGGGTCTCATGGTCGAATAATGCATGTTTTGCATTCTTGTAGTTCAATATCCATGACTAGCTTTGAGATTTGAGGTCTATTGCCTGCATATACTGAGGTGTTTTCATGCTTTGGGGTCATTATACATCATATTTCAGAGCTTATATGAATGTCATATTCCCATGATTTCCATTCTTTAAACGTGTTTGAGAGTTGTGCGTAAATGCCTCGTTTTCGGACCATTGCGTGAGCTTCATTTCTTTGCATGTTGAGTCATCATTTTAGACCAATTTCCCACTGTCTTGGACCTACCTAGGGTTTGTTTGGGGTTCATTTTGCCATTTGCGCATTGCTTTGTGTACCTCTAGTGTAACACACTTCACTAGTTTCGGTATTCGGGCCATTTAACATGCATTGTGTGAAGTGTTTGTATGATTCGGGACCATTGTGTATCATATTTCAGAGCTGGATCATGTGCCATTCTATGCCATATTTCATCCGTTGCCATGCTTTGTTAGAGTTGCATGTTGTGCCTTAGGATCGGTCATTTGCATCCGTGCATGTTTGCATGTATCTTGTTGCCTCATTTTCATCATATGGCCACTGATTTGAGTGGGGCTGAGGTCCACTCACTTTAGTTTAAGTCCATATTGCATTGAGTATGCCATATAGTTCGTGTGCATTGAGTATGCCATTCTCAGTTCATAGCATTACGTATGCTAGTTGCATGTTTGCATATCATCCCTCGCACACCAGCATGATTAGGTTGCATTGCATTTAGGGTTGCATGTTAGTCACATTGTGTATGCCATCTTATTGCATTGTGTTTGGAGTAGGGTTAGTCCAAACACGGGAAACGAGGGACGTTTCGTACCCAAAGTGATGAAATGTGTCTCAATTCCCAGACGCTGACACTCCGGATTACCCATGATGGAGTTTGGGACTTGTTGTGTTTATATGTGCATTCATTTCATATTGAGTTGTGCAATTCGACTCCTCGGCTATCATGCATCGAGATGCGTGATTGGTGGCACGAGGATCGAGGTCTACACTCCCTAGAGCTTGTGCAATAACAACCAACCAGGGCAAAGGGTCAGCAGACCACTTGAACTGGTCGGCCAGCTTTCTCTTTTTTTTGTCTCACTGAATGTTAGCCAGCTGTGCCAGCTGGAAGCCTCAGAATTGATCCTCCATACACGTGTATGGAGGATCTTTAAGCTTGGTTTTAAGCTTCTTGAGGAAGCTTTAGCCCCTCTCC
>NW_021025799.1:874096-905693 GCF_004153795.1 Camellia sinensis | reverse complement strand
TGCCTTAGGTCTGTTTTGAATGGTCAAGGTCATTTGAGCATTGTTTACTTTGGTTGTAGTGTAAGGGGCCTTGACTAGTTTTGAGTTTTGAGGCCTTTAACATGTTATGCATGTGATGTTTGCATGGTATGACACCATTTAGCATGTAATTTCAGTGCATATAGTGTAGTCACACTCTCATATACTTCACTTCTTCATAGCTTTTGAGGGTTGTGTATTATGCCTTGCTCATAGGCCAACATGTGTGCATGTTCTTCTAGCATTTTGAGCTCCCATTTCAGCATGATTAGACCTTTGTTTTGGCATGTTTAACCTTTGTCCGGGGTTGGTTTGGTCATTTGAACTTGGTATTGCATGCCTCTTGTGAAATGCTTTTTACTAGCTTTGATGTTTTTGGCCTTCAACATGTTATGCTTGCATTGTTTGCATGCCTTAAGGTCTTTAGCATCCCATTTCAGTGCTGAAATGTATACCATTACATGCCATCTTTCATTTGTTGTATCACTTGGAAAGAGGTCTTAAGCCCTTTGTTGCTTCGAGCACGAAATTGAGGTGTTCATGCCTAATGGTTTTAGCCTTCTCGTGAGGGTTTCTACTAACCAATGTCATGATGCTTCTTTCATGCTCAAGAAGCTTGTGGCTTGGACCCTCATTCCAATTAGAGGACTTCTCACTTTTGAACTTAACCGGTTAAAGGACTTATCGGTAATCTAAAATGAGTAAACAAAATGAATCAAGGTAAAAACATGCCAAGATAACATGTTTGAGTTGCATTGCATGTGTTTGGATCGGACGTTAATCCGAACACGAGAAATGAGAGACGTTTTATACTTGAAGTGATGAAACGTGCCTCATTTCTTGGTCGCCGTCCCCCTTGATTGTGCATGATAGGGTGGAGGCCTCTTGAGTCTAGTGTGTTATTTGCATTTATTGATTTGTACAAACTTGGCTTCTCCGCCATCGTGCATTGCGATGCTCGGTTGGTGGCCTGAGAGCTAAGTACCACACTCCTTTGAGAAAATGATAAGGAGGGTGGTTGTACACACATACCCTGCAAATAACTTGTTTTGCCCCTTTACTACTCAGTTTGCAGCAAAATTGGAGTGTGCAGGAGCAAATGGCCGACTGACCAGGGCAAGTGGCCGACCGGCCAGTGCAAGTGGCCTACAGTCCATTTATGCGGCGTACAGCTCTCAGGCTTAGAGGTGGTCAAGAGTTGTTCTGGTTCTGGAGCAGAAACAACCTGAAGATTGGTTCGGTGTTCAGGAATCAAGGCAAATGCAAACAAAGACAACCGGTGGCAAGGCGATGGATTTTCGGAAGGAAGTCAATCGAGCATGCATGCATCTCCTTGCCCCGAGGCCTTTTAATTGTTTTGCTTAGATGGTTAATCCGTTGGTTCTGTACTTAAATAGTTAATGTGCTTAGCTAATCGATTTGTGTTTGTAATAATTAGTTAACTAGAATAGTTAATTAGTTGGTTTGTAATAGTTAGCTTAATTAGTGTAGCTAGTTAGCTTATTTATTCGGACCCTCCATCGAGAGGGCAAATGTTGTAATAAGTGTGCGTGCGTGTGTGAATGTCTTCTAACGCCACGTCTTTCTCCCTTTTATTTATCCGCTTTCGGTGGTTAGATTATGACATATTTTCAATTAGCATATTTTATGCTTTCATGTTTGCATCATTCATTTGTATTGCATGCACCGAGCTCGACGTATCATTCAAACTGCATCGTATTTTAATACATATTTGAATACATGTATCAATTGTCGCACTCATATGCCATCCTAGATAGCCAAGCCTGTTTAGTTGCATTTTTGCATGTGTTGCACTAGGCATACTAGCATAGTTAGGATCATGCATGATTTCTAACTAGTTTCTGTTTTGGCTTAGAGTACATTGTAAGGCCCCGTTTGTTTTGGGAGATAGAATGGAGGGGATTGATAGTGAGGGGATTGATAGTGAGGGGATTAATAGTGAGAAGATTGATAGTGAGGGGATTAATAGTGAGGAATTGTTAAATTATTTTTATATAAAATAATAAAACAAATAAAAAAATAAACATTATATTTAAAAAAAAATTCCCAATATCTAAAAAATAAAAAAATTTCTAATCCCCTCACTATTTTTCTAATACCATCTCTACCTCCTCCTTACCAATCTCCCTTCCTCCTACTTACTAATATCAAGGGATTACTAATCTCCTCCCTATCTCTCAAAACAAACACTCCATTCTCAATCCCCTCCTCACTATCAAACCCAATCCCCTCCCCATAACCCCAAACAAACGGGGCCTAAGTGTTTACGCTTTAGCATCCTTGCACTGCCATGATAGCATGCTTGCCATGAGGCTATTTGCTTAATTGCTATAACTGCATGAATGCCTGTGGATGAAGGCTTCATTACTTGAATTGGAACAATTCATCAAGTGTGAGTTTTAAGCCCATTTGAAGTGGCAAATCATCATGTTTTAAGCCCATTTGAGGGTGGCAAACCCGCGCTTTAGACTACTTGAGGGTAGCAATTTCAAACCATTTTCGAAAAACAACCATGAGATGTTTTGTTCCAAATCGAGCGATTTAGTCTATACTTGTGTGTTGTGTGCATCACATAGTAATTTAGCTAATAATCAAACAAGAACACATGTGTTTTCAAAACAACATATCATGATTAGCAGAGACCCATCCTTTGATTGGGCGAGCGGGGGTGCTCATATCATGACCTTCCCCTCTCGTACCCAAGTTCTCAAGCCGAGGTAACTTTGGTGATGACGGACACGTGGCCTTTGGCACGAGTTAGGGTTTCCTAAATTTCTCCAAAATAAAATATTTGGGTGACGATTCTGAAATTTGGCAAAGCAATCCATGTTTGGTACTTTTTGATTAAAATCGATTTTTCAAAACGATTTGCCGGATTTGGACTCTTTGGTGATTTATCAGTCTTGCATTGCATTTTGTGAGATTAGATTTAGAACCGTGACAAGAGTCTGAACTGTAGTAGCTAGAACCCAATTCGCGCCCTCTCCGAGAGGGGGGCGCACGGAAGAAGTTCGGGTTGTCTAAAGACCCCTTTTGAGATGTGTACGGACTTTCTATATGAGATCTATGAAGGAGTCTATGGAAGCCATGCTAGAAGCAGATCACCTGCTCATAGGGTCATCACTCAGGGGTACTGGTGGCCCTACATACAGAAGGATGTTGAAGCCTACGTCAGAAAGTGCGAGAAGTGTCAAAGGTTTGCACCTTTGATACATTAACCAGCAGCAGATTTGAATCCAGTATCCAGCCCTTGGCCACTTGCCTAGTGGGGCATGGATCTTGTTGGACAACTACCCCAAGCAATTGGGCAAAAAAAGTTTCAGCTGGTAGCAACTGACTACTTCACGAAGTGGGTAGAGGTTGAACTCCTTGCGAAGATTCGAGATATTGATGTGAAGAACTTCATATAGAAGAACATCATCACCAGGTTTAAGATCCCAAGGGCAATAATAGCAGATAATGGTACACAGTTTGGCAGCAAGCTAATCAAAAGCTTCTGTGCAAAGTATAAAATAAAGAATTACTACTATACTCTAAGTTTCCCTCAAAGCAATGGTCAGGCAGAAGCATCCAATAAGACTATCTTAGATGGGATCAAGAAGAGGCTGGAAGCAGCAAAAGGAAAGTGGGTGGAAGAGTTTCCCAATGTGCTCTAGGCATATCTGACTATGCCGAGAAGATCAACTAGGGAGTCTCCTTTTGCCATAGCTTAAGGCACTGAAGCAATTATCCCACTGGAAGTCGGCATCCCTGGAATCAGAACCCATGGAGTGGAAGATGGGACAAATAAGGCATTCTTAGCCTGAGATATGGATTTATTGAAAGAAAAAAGAGAGAAAGCAGCAGTTCGGCAGGGGGCATACCAGCAACAACTTGCTAGGGCTTACAACAAGACAGTCAACCCAAGAGAGTTCAAGGTTAGGGATCTCGTCCTGAGAAAAATTGTCGGCAACCAGAAGGATCCCAGAGAGGGAAAACTTGGCCCAAACTGGGAGGAGCCTTATAGAATCATCCCAGTTACTGGAAATGAGGCATATCGGCTTGAAGACACTAATGAAAGGAGTTACCAAGACCCTGGAACACTTACAATTTGAAGTTTTTTTATCATTGGTTTTTTTTTTCGATAATAATAAAATGCTAGTTTGATTTTTATGAATTTGAAATTTGTGCGATAAGATTGACCAGTCCTATGACGATGTTTCCGAATGAAACATGACGAATAACCTAGACTTATCTATGGTAGAGTTAAATTATACTTGCCATACGATAGAGTTGAACTAAGTTGGCGATATTTCCGATTGAAGCATGGCAAATAGCTTAGACTTATTATATGGTTGAGTTGAATTATACTTGCATATAATAGAGTTGAACTAAGTTGGCGATGTTTCTGAATGAAACATGACGAATAACTTAGACTTATTATATGGTAGAGTTGAATTATACTTGCATATGATAGAGTTGAACTAAGTTAAATTAACTTAGACTTGCCATATCGGCAGAGTTAAGCTCAGTTGAATAAAATCAGACTTGTTTAAAGGTATCGGCAGAATGGAGCCAAGTTTGCTTTAGTCAGATTAATAGAGAAACCAAGGTCGAACACCTCGGCTAATCTTTGTTTGAATTTGACTTTGGCAAAAGACCATGAATGCATAATATGAACTTAAGTGGAACTTAGGTTCACATTAGGGGGTAGGGAGCTGGAATGATAAATAAGCTTGAGAGCTTGGCACTTGTTGAAATTTTTAGAAGACATTGACAAGTTAGATTGGGCTTGACACTTGTTGAAAATTCTGAACAATTTACAAGTTGAAGTTAGCCGAGGTAATAAGGCAAGGGGCATCTGAGGTATTCATTACCCGAGATAACCAACCAAGCTATCAGGGTTGGAAGGATTGGAAGGGTAAAGTCTTGCTAGAAGACAGTAAGAACAAATAAAGGAACAACACTTTTAAAAATATTTTGAATAAAATATTCTTAAATGTGGTTTGACCGGGATCACGGTAAAAGGAGAACTCCGAGGTTATTTGGCCTGATGTACGCCTTGTCTTTGGGCCTCTAAACCCTCTGTGTTTTGGCTTGGTTTTTGGACCATGCCTTGGTGCCTTTGCCTGGAGGGAGAGAGAGGCCTGTAGGCCACTTTTTGTAGCTGTAGGCTACTTTTCCCTCTTGTAGGCCACTTGCAGTGGCCGGTAGGCTAGTTTCAGGAGCTTTTGGCTGAGTGCCTTGTATTGGGGCCTTTTAGCTCTCTTCTTTTTGGTTTGTTTTTGGACCATACCTTGTTACCCCTTGCTTGGAATGAGGGGAGGGCCTGTCAGCCACTTTTGGCAGCTGTAGGCCATTTTTCCCTCTTGTAAGCCACTTGAAGTGGCCTGTAGGCTAGTGAAAGTGGCCGGTCGGCCACTTGAAGTGGCCTACGACCATTTTTCTATTTTTGTAGATATTTTTGGTGCTAGCTGTGCCAGCTGCTGGTCACTGAATGCATCCTCCCTAGGGAGGGATTCAAGCAAGCTCTAAGCTTGTCAAGCAAGCTTCTCCTTTCTTTGCTTATATAAGGGGAGGTGTCTCCCCCTTCTCAAGGGTTCAGAATTTTGAGAAGCAAAATTTTGGCTCTCTCTCTAGAATTCTCTCCCTTTGCTTATATAAGGGGAGGTGCCTCCCCCTTTGATACATTAACCAGCAGCAGATTTGAACCCAGTATTCAGCCCTTGGCCACTTGCCCAGTGGGGCATGGATCTTGTTGGACAACTACCTCAAGAAATTGGGCAAAAAAAGTTTCCGCTGGTAGCAACTGACTACTTCACGAAGTGGGTAGAGGTTGAACCCCTTGCGAAAATTCGAGATATTGATTTGAAGAACTTCATATAGAAGAACATCATCACCAGGTTTAAGATCCCAAGGGAAATAATAGCAGATAATGATACACAGTTTGACAGCAAGCTAATCAAAAGCTTCTGTTCAAAGTACAAAATAAAGAATTACTACTATACTCCAAGTTTCCCTCAAAGCAATGGTCAGGTAGAAGCATCCAATAAGACTATCTTAGATGGGATCAAGAAGAGGCTGGAAGCAGCAAAAGGAAAGTGGGTGGAAGAGTTTCCCAATGTGCTCTAGGCATATCTGACTATGCCGAGAAGATCAACTAGGGAGTCTCCTTTTGCCATAGCTTAAGGCACTGAAGCAATTATCCCACTGGAAGTCGGCATCCCTGGAATCAGAACCCATGGAGTGGAAGATGGGACAAATAAGGCATTCTTAGCCTGAGATATGGATTTATTGAAAGAAAAAAGAGAGAAAGCAGCAGTTCGGCAGGGGGCATACCAGCAACAACTTGCTAGGGCTTACAACAAGACAGTCAACCCAAGAGAGTTCAAGGTTAGGGATCTCGTCCTGAGAAAAATTGTCGACAACCAGAAGGATCCCAAAGAGGGCAAACTTGGCCCAAACTGGGACCCAAACTGGGAGGGGCCTTATAGAATCATCTCAGTTACTGGAAATGAGGCATATCGGCTTGAAGACACTAATGAAAGGAGTTACCAAGACCCTGGAACACTTGCAATTTGAAGTTTTTTTATCATTGGTTTTTTTTTTTTGATAATAATAAAATGCTAGTTTGATTTTTATGAATTTGAAATTTGTGTGATAGGATTGACCAGTCCTATGACGATGTTTCCGAATGAAACATGACGAATAACTTAAACTTATTTATGGTAGAGTTGAATTGTACTTGCCATACGATAGAGTTGAACTAAGTTGGCGATGTTTCTGATTGAAGCATGGCAAATAACTTAGACTTATTATATGGTTGAGTTGAATTATACTTGTATATAATAGAGTTGAACTAAGTTGGCGATGTTTCTGAATGAAACATGACGAATAACTTGGACTTATTATATGGTAGAGTTGAATTATACTTGCATATGATAGAGTTGAACTAAGTTAAATTAACTTAGACTTGCCATATCGGCAGAGTTAAACTCAGTTGAATAAAATCAGACTTGTTTAAAGGTATCGGCAGAATGGAGCCAAGTTTGCTTTAGTCAGATTAACAGAGAAACCAAGGTCGAACACCTCGGCTAATCTTTGTTTGAATTTGACTTTGGCAAAAGACCATGAATGCATAATATGAACTTAAGTGGAACTTAGGTTCACATTAGGGGGTAGGGAGCTGGAATGATAAATAAGCTTGAGAGCTTGGCACTTGTTGAAATTTTTAGAAGACATTGACAAGTTAGATTGGGCTTGACACTTGTTGAAAATTCTGAACAATTTACAAGTTGAAGTTAGCCGAGGTAATAGGGCAAGGGGCATTTGAGGTATTCATTACCCGAGATAACCAACCAAGCTATCAGGCTTGGAAGGGTTGGAAGGGAAAAGTCTTGCTAGAAGACAGTGAGAACAAATGAAGGAAGAACACTTGTAAAAATATTTTGAATAAAATATTCTTAAATGTGGTTTGACCGGGATCACGGTAAAAGGAGAACTCCGAGGTTAATTGGCCTGAGGTGACCAATTAAGGGTGCACCCAAGATGAAACGGGTTCGAGATAATGCTTGGCAGGGGTATTCTAACCCGAAGCGATTGCACAAGAAACTTGTCCTTAGAAATATTCCAAGTGTGGAAGCATACAAAGCATAAAAGAAAAGCAGTAAGCATACATGAAGAGGAGCATCTAACACTTAGAAGAAACAAAGGCATGCATTCGTTTAAAGAAAACTTGTTCAAGTCAAGACAAAAAGACACTTTGGCCTAACATGGAAGACTACTTGTTTAGTTACAGAAATGGCACTTCGGCCCAACCAACAAGAAAAAAGATTACAGTAACTAAAAGTTCAATGGGAAAAAGGGAAAAAAAACTCCTAAGTACATGAATTTCCATCATTTCCTTAAACTGTCTTGCCTTAGCAATTGGCGTTGTTTCAGCCTCAGTGTGACAACCCAGACTTGCTAATCATGATTTTAATTAATTAATTATGTGTTCATTCTAATTGAACTAAGTGCCAAGTAATTTAATTTGTGCATGTCTGTCCAAATTGAAAAAATTACCTATTAAGGTTATAACTTTGAAACTTTAGAGCCATTTGGGAAGTTTAATTGAAAATTGATTCAGTTTACTAAAATTGTCTGTGATTGAATTGAGCCTTAATTGGAACTATTAATTATGTTCCTACATGTTAATTATGTGATTAAATATTATTGATTGTTATGAGATTTATTGACTTGTATTGTTTAAACAGATAGGTTAGAATGAAAATAAAACCTGTCTGATTCGCTAATTTTAACAAGTTAGAATTAAATAATTGGATAAGAATTAGAGCCCAATTCACATTAATATAATTAAATTTAGTGTAATTGAGATTTTATTGTGATGAGGATAAATTTAATTTGCGTAGATTTGATTTTTATTTAACTTAATTAGAATGAATTAATAATAATAATAATAATAATAATAATAATAATAATAATAATAATAATTTGAAATACTACTCATTTTTGAATCAACAAACATAGTAAGAGAGAGAGAGTAATTGGTAAACTAAGTTTAATCATCTTTTTGACATGCCAAACAGACCCACCACTTAGAAAAAGAGAGAATGAGAGGAAAAGAGAGGGTTGAGTTCCAAAAGGAAGAAGAAAAGTAGGAGCTTGAGCTATGTTTCAACAAATCACCAAATTGAGGTAAATTTCATCTCAAAATTCATGAAATTGAAATGATACACTCCTAATTCCTTAGCATCTAAGTTCAAATAGGAAGGATTTTGGAGTAGATACACTCCTAATTCCTTAGCATCTAAGTTCAAATAGGAAGGATTTTGGAGTAATTAGGAATTCTTGGAGAAGAAATAAAGTTAAGAATCCATATATGATCATAAAAGTAGAAATTGAAGGAGATAATGTAATATATTCACATGTATGGCATACTTTTAGTTCAAACACCTATTAGGTTGCATGATCCTTACATGCATGTCATGTTTTCAAGAATCCATGAACAAAATAATTGTTTACTTGCATGGTTTATGAACTTTAAGAAAGAAATCTCAAAAGTTTTGGAAAAGAACATAATTTGTATATATAATGGTAATTTACACTTGAAAATGTTTTAGTCCAAAAATATGATCATCTCATGGACAAATTTGTTTTACATACATGAATTCTTGCTTGTTCTCTCATAATTCTAGGAAATTCTCATTTAAAAGCTTGAGTTGTAGCTTGAATACATATTTTAATATTTTAAAATTTGCTTTAAAGGTTTTTGGTTATAAATTGAACAATTAAGTATTGTTATAAATTTATGGTTTTGTTCAAAGTCACATTTATAAAATTTAATCTTTTCTTGAAAGAAGTTTTGGGTCTTGTATTGTATGAAATTGAAGTTGGAAATTGCAATTTGCATGGTTTGAAAGTGTTTGTTATGTGCATTGCATCTCATGAACACGAATAATGTATGGAACAAAAGTTAGAACCGAATTAGTGAACAATGAATAGAAATCGAATAAATTAACAGTCGACTGAATAGAAATGACTTGAATGTAATTTAATTGTGCTTGAATTTGTTTGTTTAGGTCAGACGCCGTATCTTTAACGCATTGTTAACACGTGTTTCAGGAAACCCACTGTGAGTAACACTGTTGTAAAGATATGTTCAATTGTATTTATTTTCTAATTGATAAATCATATTCTTTCTGAAATGATACTTTTTTATCAATTGAATAATGATCCTATTTTGAATTTTATTTGTGGAATCCATAGCATATTGCTATTGTTATTGATATTGTTATTGCTATTGTCACAAAGATCTCTGTCAGTTCCAAATCTTGGAACTATTGTTATTGTATGATGGCCATCAATTGATTATTCGGTCTTTAAGACCTATTGTATTGTTGATATTGGATGTACCATGTATGACTTATATGAATCTAAATGATTGTTAAATTGACCGATTGAATGATTGGTTGACACAAGATATTGATTGCGAAAATGTTCTATTGATAATCGATCATTTCAAATATTGTGAAGACATCATTCATAACCCCTTTACGCAGTTGTTATTCACTAGGCTCTAGCTTATTGTTTATTATATATATGTAGGTGATTGAGCACTGGATCAAACCCTGTTTTTGTCAAGCCAACTACTGTGCCTCACTGCGAGGTTCTGAACCATTGCATGTCAGAGCTTATTAGGTGATTCAAATTCACCCTTTTGACATTATGTTTATGAGATAAGAATGTTTATTCAGTTTTCTTAACTGTTTTTGGCAATGGTATTTAATTCCCTAGCTTATGTTTTGTTATGAACACATGTGTGTTATGGACTTAAGTGTTTGTATAATTCCAAGTGTGTGAAATTTGTTTTGTTCATTTAAGTCCCCACAACTCATTAGACGATATTTTCTATTATTGATTGACTTTTGCAGCCCCCTATTGCGGTATTATTGTCATTATTTTTAAGCAGGCCTTTGGTAATTATGGATTACTGGCCGGTTACAGCACTAAACCTATAGGAGCGGGTTTGGATCGTAACACTCGGCAGCCAGCTGGATAGACTTTTCGGCTTAGATCTCGGCATCTATCTCCTGAAGTGTTTGGTCCAAACTCTTTTAGGCAATCTAGACCTCGGCTTCAAAAGTGGTTTACTTTGGAGAGGAACTCTTAGCGACCTTGTCCTCTTCATCTTGAGTCAAGTCAAAGACTTGCTCATTTAGAGTGAGGGACTTGGCCCCATTAGCAACTTCCTCCTCTTCTTCAGCGTCGTCGGACTTAACCTCCTCTTTATCGGCCTCGCTGCCGGATCCGTTGGGAGGAGGAGGGAAAGGCACTTGGAGTTTATTGATATCTCGGAGGTCGAAATCCATTGGGATGGAAAGCTTGTTCAGAGCAGCCGTCCAGCCAAGATGAAAACCCCGGTTACAAGCTTGGTTTACTTGTTCCTTGTAGGCATCACACACGTCGGCTTGGCCTTCGGCGTAGCCTTTTTCTCACCTGCCTTGATTTCAGCCGCCTTGGTTGCCAAGGCCTCTTGCAGCTCTGCCTCGACTTTCACAATTTTGGCCTCAGCCTTGAGAACATCGGCCACCGCTTCAACAACCTCTGCCTTTTCCTAGGCTTGATCTTGAGCTTGTTTGGTAGCCTTGGCTTGATCCAGCAGCATTTCATTTTTGCCTCAACATTATTGAGGGAGGCGAGGAAGCCAGCAGCCGCTTTGGTCTTGTGGACCAATTCTTTCTTGAAAGCCTCGACTTTCGTTGTAAAGGAATGAGCATGCTAGATCGCCTAGAAGAAAATGAATTAACAAGTTAGTAAAATTTCTAAGTATGAGAGCTTGAAGTAAAAAGCCAAAAAAGACAAGAGTTGAAGACTTACCAGAATAGAGTGTTGTATCATTAAAGAAAAATTTTCATGTTCGGAGATCTTAGCCATTCGATTTAGATCAGTAGGCAGAAGAACAACGGTGTAGAGAGTGGCACCGACTTCGATGCTGTCAATCGCACTATCGCCAAGTGTCATCGGCCAATCACCAATTCAAATCACTGGGGCCCAGGGCTCGTCGGTTTTGAAAAATCCTCGGCCCTTTTCACATTCGGACCACGGCCGTTTTGATTGCCGATTTTCAGATGGCTCGGCCTCAGAAGGCCTCTTCTCGGTGGCGGAAGCATTTTTCTCGACCTCGGCTAGTTTGGAGATTGACACTGTGTCTTCGGAGTCAACATGGGTGACTAGGGCTTTTACCTTAGCCCTTTTCACCCTCTTTGGGTTTGGCTTGGGTTGGGACTCTGATTGAACAGTAACCACTCCTAGCAAGTCGGCCAAGAGATGCTCCACGACGGCTTTGTTGCGGCCCATCTCGTCAGTTGTTGCAGCGACGATGACTCTAGTGCCAAAATTGATTATTGGCAAGGCGATATGTGGGTTTGCTGGGTCGTATGCTGATTCCTCAGAATCTCGTCGTTTGAGACTTCGGGTTCTACCGGCAGAAGCGTTTGGAAAAGCTCGACGTCGGCGTCGATACTGAGATGGTGGAATAAATTAAGGGGTAGAAATGGAGGGTAGTTCCACTGGATCAGAAGATAAGGCTTGGTCAGGCCGGGGTAATGAAGTAGTTGGTGGACTTGAAGTAGATGGGGAAGTTTTGCTACATCTGGGGACGTTGGAGAGTACAAACTTATAAGTGGGAACGTAGTTGAGTAAAAGCGGAGCTTTTTGCTTTTCAATTGACAAACCCAGTAACCTTTTTAGATCTTTGCTAGGAAAGAAGGTCTGGCGAAAGTCCTTTGCTGGCTGAGGAAGAACTGCAAAAAGTAAGAAGAAAACATTAGCACAAATAACATAAATATAGCCATAAGTCTTGAGTGGAATTACAGGGTGACTAAGTCCTTACTCTTGTTTTCCCTAAAAACTGCCCGGCGCAATGGGAAAAGATGAAGATCGTTGTTTAGTGCAAACTCCCAATTGCCCGAGACGATAAAAAAATCATCTCCAGTACATTTGTTTGAATCTAGGAGGTCGGCTATTAGTTTGAAGGCGGTGGATCTAGGCTTGAGGTAATAGTCATCTCTAGCACCTTTGTCAGATTTAAGGCAACACATGGTGTAACAAAACTGGATGTCGGCTAATTGATCCTAGCTTCTTCTCGACGTGACAATTCTATTAAACCATTAATGACTCTATATGAGTTGATGGCCAGTTGCATAAGATTGAACTTGTAGTAGTGAAGGACCTCCCTAAACAAGATGTCAAGAAGGAATCGAAGTCCATACTCTATGAATACAACTACAGGAAAGGGCATGAAATCCCCCGCATGCATGATAGAATCCTCCTCCCCAGCCAACTTGATCTAGACATCAGCTAGGATGGAGAACTCTTGCCTAAAGTACTCTAGCTTGGTTGGGGTGTCAACCCTCCACCTAAACATACGTCTTATGTCAACTAGATGAGATTGGTACTGGATTTCAAGTAAAGGAAATTGGGGTAAGCTTGAAGACCTCGGCTAAACCCTAGAGAGCACTAGGATGAGGATTTTTGAAGATCTAAGAGAAATTCGTTTCAGTTTTCCCAAAAATAGAGTTCTAAAGCAAATCCCAAACCTAGAACTACAAAAACAAGAAAATAGGAGCAAGAATCTGAAAAAAGAAAACAAAAAAGGAACGAAGTTCAAAACCAATAAGGAATTCAAGAATCACATATATATGACAAGAACAGTGCTAGACATTCAAATAGAGTCAATACAATGTGCCAAGAATGTGATTAGTAATACGAATGGCAACCCAAGAACTTATAAAAGTACAAAACATTGAATGAGTGTGTGAAAGTCAGTATGCAAAAGTCACAACAAACAAACCTGATTGGCATTCTAGTAATGAACTTCAAAGCACAACACAGATTCAGGAAACGAGGAATGATTTATGAAAAAAAATGCAGAGCATAGCTACGAGTACAGATGCAACATGGCAATGAACAGAATGTTGCTACGAGTACAGATTCAAAATAAATCAAAAGAATAGTGAAAGACTGAACTTAAGAGAAAAGAAATTATGAACTTACCAAGTGAACTGAACGCCGATATGAAGATCATTGGAGTCAGACGACGAGAATGGTCAAAAGAAAATGATGAAAAGCGCACCAGAGGTGGTGAATACGGCAGTTGCAGAGCTCGAAGGAACGTCAATGACAGTTTTGGAGAAAAATGTTAGAGAGAGAAAATTTGAGATGAGGGAAATTGAATTCGTAAAAGTGAAGAAACAGGAAAAGAGAGAGGAGTTTTTGTCAAAAATACAAGAAGGTTGCAAAACATAATAAGATGCCTTAGACGACATACTTGTTAGGCGGTGTGTGCAGAAATGACGCAACCTGATAGTGTGTGTCAGGTACGAACCAATGAAAAAGGGACGCGTGGAAGAAATGGTTGAAAAGACCGTGCGTGATAGCTCCTACGCAGTTAAAGCTTTTGAAATTCTTGAAAGAATGTGGCAAACACCTCGGCTAAAGGAGCAATCTTGGTTAAGATGCTTTAAGAACTGTGTTCTTGGTTCTTGATCCTTGATAAAGGTGGACAGTTGAGTCCTGGGTACTTGAAGTCGACGAGTAATGATCTCGGTCGTGGAGAAGGAATGAAATTTTGGCCAACATGCTATATGGACGAATAATGTAGGCTCCATCACGTCAGGTTGCCGAGGTAATAGAACCTAGGGGGCAATTGTGGGGGAGTATTTTGTGAATGACATCGCGTGGCTAAGGTGACACCGGAGTGTCAGCCGAGGTGCCACGTGGCCTGGTCATGCTGCCGAGGTGATCTCGGCTAGGCCGGGGTTATCTACAGAGATATTAGAATCTGAGATAAGCAGATAAAGGACAAGAGCCCTAGAATAGGTGAGCGTCTCGGTCTGGATAGAGATAAGGCGCAAGAAGAGTTTATCTCTATCTAGATAAGGGTCCAGGATGAGCATGGAGCCTGAGTCCTATGGAGCGAGGCTTCTAGGGAAACCAGGTCACTATTAGTTATAAAAACAGGGCACCCTTGTGGGTCTAAGGTAAGTTCTTTCTTGTGAGATGAAGCACAATTTGCTATCTTTGAGAGATATTTGATTACTGACTTGATCGTCAGAGTTCCCCCGAGTGGACGAACCACCGCTAGATTCTTATATTTCTGTGACAGGTTGTTCGGGGCTTAGTCTATTCTGTCGGTGCTCTCTAGTTGAGTTCCCTGTTTGGTGGTGTGGTTGGAAATCAACACCCACAATTAGTATGAGTTAAAAAATAAATGGTCACATTGTAATACAATGTTATCAGAGGAACAATGTAATGTAGAAAGGGAAAAAAAAAATTGAAATTAAACCCTTCCACACCCTAAAATTTAAAAACTATAACAAACTCAGGAAATAATTCAAACTCATGAAACCAAAAGCCACTAGAAAACATTGTCAACTATACATCACAAACCTCACACTACTACTTGTTCACCCAATAACAATGTGAGTCATGTGACTATTCAACAAAATTTTGTTTGATCTTACAGTAGGAGAGCCAATTATTGTAAGACTATGTAGGAATGTCAAGAATGAAAAAGATGTGACTTCACACAAGTTACTACATTTCAATACTTAAATGAACTTCAAATTTTCAAAACTGATTACAGACAAGGCAAAAGTAAAAAATCTTCTTACATAAAAGGGGAGGCTAAGAATAAAAGGAGAAGAACGATTCAATCAAACCAATATCTTGCTATTTTCAGAAGAAACAAGAACATTTAACATATGTGGGGAAGACATTGCAAGAGAAGAAAATGACCTTCGTGCTGTAGCATGATCAAAAGAAATGAAAGAAAATGTATGCTCAAGTAAACTGTGTTAATAATATATTAATTCCATTTACTTGAAAGCTTCAATTTGAATCTACAAATATTGCAAACTTAAAATATTAGATAATTGGGATGGAACATTTAACCATAAAATATTGCTTAAACTTGTCAAGCTATCCCAAATTTGTTTATTTGAATCTTTTTCCTTTTTTTATTTGAAGCAAAACCATACAATGTATTTCATTTTCTGCTTGTCAAAAAATTAATTTCATTTTTTGGAGCCATGTTCACCTTGGCTGAGACTAATCAAAAGAATATATATATATATATATATATATATTGGAATGGAAAAAGGAATTAAAAAAAAAACTTTTTTTTTTGGTTAAGTAAATAAATTTAAAAAAAAAAAAGAAAAAAAGAAAAAAAGAAAAAAAAAGAGGAAACAAAGTTTTGAAAGTAAATTGAGAAAAATTACAAACGTTAAAGAGTCAAAGTGACAAAACTAAAAAAAAACTTTAAAAGCCAAACACAGAAAATGGTGAAACTCAAAGGGCCAAAGCATAATTTATCTTTTTTATTACCACAAGCCATTTTTTGTTCAAAATTAGATAGATATTTGTTTTGGGAGTAAATTGGGAAAAATTACTAACATTAAGGACTAAAGTAAAAAATAAAATAAAACCTTGAACCTCAAAGGACAAAGTGTAATATACCCTTTATAACAGTTAACAACCCACTGCTCACAGCTAGTCCACGGTTATCATCCATTGATTTTTGCTTGGACAGTGAGTGTCATTGATGAAACAACTTGAACATCTCTTCTTTCTTTCTTCTTTTTTATTTTAATTTTTTTTGTTTTAATTAATTAATTATTTTTTGAGGAATTATATAATTATATGAATATCCGGTTTGCCGCCAAAACCACTGAACCTCAAGCCATGTAACATACAATCTTACCGACAACAATGGTCTTACCGGTATTGGAACAATATTTAAGTTCCCTCTATATCATACTTGCTCATAAGGTGTTCTCATCGATCACAACATCGCTATCTTCATGCAAGAGCTGCTTCTCAACTTAGCATGGCAGAATGCTGCTCAAAGTATTCTTTGCTATTCATCTCTGTCAATCTGCAATATATAATAGTTACCATCATTAGCCAGAACAGGTGGGTTGAACCTTGGTCTAAAAATCTTGTTGCCAGGTTTTTGGTCGTTCCGCTCGAGCGAGCCTTGTTGCGCTCGAGCGGAGATTGTACACTCCCAGTTTTTCGTGTCCTTGCAAAGCTTCTGCAGGTGTGATTTTTACGCTCGAGCGGGTTTCTTTACGCTCGAGCGGGTAGTACTTTTTGGTGTAAGTTCTGGGAAGGGGAAATCTACGCTCGAGCGGACTAGTTTTCGCGCTCGAGCGGATGTACTTTATTCTTGTGTCTTGGCGCTCGAGCAGGCCTTCTTGTGCTCGAGCGTACCTAGTTTTTGTTCTTGACGCTCGAGCGTTGTGTTCTCCACTCGAGCGGGAATGTCGTATATCAGTTGGCAGCTGAGCATTTTAAAATCACTTTTTACATTTTCTCTCTCTCTCTCTCTTACTTTCTAAAAAGCTATTTTGAGAGCTTCTCTCTGTAGAAACCCTCTTCTCTCTAGGGTTTGATCTAGTTAGAGTGTCTCTCTATCCTCCGGTCTTTGTAAAAAGTGTGTTGATCGTCAAGGGCTTCGTTTTGATCCGAGAATCGTGGTGTTTGGAGCATTTTCACTTTCTCTTCCTTCTCCGTTTGAGCTCTAACTTCGAGGTAGGGATATCCTACTCCTTCTCATGATTTTTGTCTTTAAGTTTTAGCATTTTGATGAGTTGGGGGTTGTTGGGTAATTTTGAGAAAGTTTGGGCCATTGTGTAATTTTACAAAAGTTGGGATTTTGTTTATAGAAACGTATATGCATGTTTGGCATAGAGAAATGAGATCAATATTGGTCTATTGGTAAAAAAATGGAACCTTAGGGTTGTGATGTTAATTATGGGAAATGCTCTAATTACATTGATGAATTAATTGGTATAATTAATTTGAAGAAAAGAGGAATTAAGTTGAGAATGTTGAAATTGGAGGTGTATGGGATTAAAGGGTGTAGTTAGATTCGTTTATCGCTCACCTAGTTTAAATGTTGATTATATATCCATTTGGTGCATTTGTTTTCAGTATAGAAATAACTGCTTTGGGCTATCGGTGGAGGATAGTCTTGATTGTTGTAGACAATGCATGATGATTAGGCAAACTAAAACTAATCGATTGAGTATGCTATTGAATATAGCAAGTGGAATAATACATAAATTCTATGTATGGACTGATTGTATATGATCTATGTTTATATACATGTGTTGTGTGGGAGGAGATGGGGGATGTACTCCACGGTTTAGGGGAAGATAGGGGATGGACTTCTAAACCGGATTTTGTGTGACAGTAGTACAGCACTACAATGTGTATCAGGCTACGAATTAGAAGTGCTTTTGTTTCATTAATACAGCACTACAATGTGTATTATTTGAGACTTATGGAAGTGTCTGAATTGATTTGATATAGCATTAAAATGTATATCGTTATCAATTGTAAAGTATATAAGTGAATCTATGTAATGTTGATACAGCATTAAAATGTGTATCCTTCATGAATTTTGAAAGTGTTTTAAAGATGAGTCTAAACCTCATTAAGTTATTTGATTAGGTGTTGAGCCTTGTTCTCAAACTCAAAGTTGGAAAAGACATGGAAATGAAATGTAACATGGACTTAACGTCATGAAATCAAAATGTGATATAAGTGGATGTATCTGTGTTGACCATCTATCAACTGCTAATCTTTTAGTCATTGTTCATGGCTGGTTTAGTGTATTTCTACTGGGCTGTGGCTCACCCTTTATGGGACATCATTTTCAGGTACAGGTAGCATGCCACCTCCAAGGACATAGTTTGGGAGGCTAGAGGCAGACTGACTGCTTGTTATTTGCTTTCTTTTGATGTATTACATGTGAATTCAAGCCAAGGGCTTAATATGTATTGAGTTAGTACTCTTATTTTTGTAACCAAGTGTTAACTTGGAAAGCTGTAAGCCCGTAGGGCATTTGCTTTTGTTGTTAACATGTAATACTCTTGTAAGAACCATTCTGATTTAATGGAAAGGTGGTTGGTTTCTTTGTATCAATGCATGTCTAATGAGATGGGTTTTGTTTATTATTTTGAGGGCGTTACAACTTGGTATCAGAGCTACCTGGGTTCAAATACTTTGGGTACGTGGGAAGTGATTAGTATCACAATGGGTTTGTGTCGCTTGTTAGAGACTTATGTGTGACATTATGTGTTTATTTGATAACATGTTTATGTGACTACTTGGGTATGGGATTTAGTTTCTAGGATGTTGATTGGATCCTTGGGTTTCTGTGAGTCTTGTTGGAAAAGCACTTGATTAATGCTGTTTCTAACAGGAACTCTAGTAACGCCTCGGGATTATCATTATCCGGAAATGAAATTCGTAAGTGCTTATGTGTTTATATGCTTACGTGGAGTGAATTACAGCTGTCCATGTATTAGGACGCGGGTGTTTAGTTTTGGCACATTTATAAATGTGCTAACGTTCTTCGTTACCTTTATTAGGATGTCAGGACGAGGACGTGGTAGACGTGGCAGACGTGGTAGGCAGGAGATGCCTTTACCGGATGATATTCCGGCACAGCAGAAGGGGGTTGGCCAGGCCAATGTGGCCGTGCCAGCAGGTCAGGAGGCTATGGGCGCTTTAGCTCGAGGGATAGCCGATGCTTTGAGGGAGTCTGTGGGTATCTTTCGAGCTGAGAATCCAGTTCAGGCCCAAGTTGTTGAGGCAGGGCCTTCCTTCTTGAAAAGGGAGTTCTTCCGGTCTAACCCGGACGAGTTTATTGGGGATCCGAAGGAGCCACTGAAGGCTGACGAGTGGTTAGAGCAAATGAGTAAGACGTTCGAGATGCTTGGCATCGAGGACGGAGCGTTGAAAGTGACCTTGGCATCCTTCCAGCTTAAAGAGGGTGCGGGTTAGTGGTGGAAATACATGAGGGGCCGTATTACTGGCACGTGGAAGGCTTTTGTGGAGGCTTTTCAGGAGAATTATTTGTCTCCAGCAGTCAGGGAGAAGCTAAGAGACCAGTTTTGTCAGCTTTTGCAGTTGAGTTCTTTAGTAGTCGAGTATGAGGCTGCTTTCACTAGCTTGTCCAGGTTTGCACCTGAACTTGTGGCGTCCGAGGAACGCCGCTGTATTGAGTTCGAGAAGAGATTGAGGCGCGGCCTCAAGATGAGGGTTGGAGGTTCGATGATCCGAGATTATGGGCGCTTGGTTGATGCTGCAGCCCATATGGAGATCATGATGCAGGAAGAGGAGGGACAGAAAGGCTCCAAGAGGAGCAAAGATGGTCAGGGTGATGGCAGGAGACAGAGGGGTGCTAACCCTCAACAGTCTCAGGGTGGTGTTACTAGGTCGACCTTTCCAGTGCCGAGTGCAGGCTCGGGGAGAGGTAATCAGGGGGAATTCACCTGTTACAAGTGTGGTCAGTTGGGCCACAAGGCTTCAGTTTGCCCACAGAGGGGAGGAGGCTAGAGAGCTGCTTCATCTTCAGCTAGACCGCAGAGCCAGAGTCAGGGCAGGGGCCAGCCCATTGTCTTGTTATCAGTGTGGTCAGCCTGGGCACCTGAAGAGGTTTTGCCCACAGTTGAGTGCCACTTCGGGCGCGTCTGGTTCTAGGCAGACGTAGGGTTTTCAGCCAACTCAGTCTGTGCAGGCCTCGAGGGCCAATCAGGGGGCTTCATCGTCCCAGTCTGTGCAGCAGTCGTATGCTCTGAGGGGTGAGCAGTTGGATCAGGGGCCTACAGGGCGCGTGTATACTGTTACCGCGCAGGATCTTGTACCTGCTCCGTCAGTTGTGAGAGGTACCTTTCTGTTTTGCAACTCGGTTGCTAGTGTATTGATTGATACAGGTGCATCTCATTCTTTTGTATTTGCTGCATTTGCATCTGTTTTGGAATTGGAGTTGGCATAGTTAGCATCTCCTGTATGTGTAGTATCGCCTGTTGGTGGTGAATTGATCTTGAAACAAGGTGTTAGAGGTTGTGACATAGAGGTCGCCGACCATAGACTTCCTTTTCCTTTTGTTGTCATGCCCATGAAGGGTTTTGATATTATTTTGGGTATAGACTGGTTATCGTCATACTGGGCTGTTATTGATTGCTACCGCCAGAGGGTCACTGTTTGTACCTTGAGTGGGGAGTGTTTCCATTTCTTGGGGGATCGGGTTGGTAGTGTATTGCCACCATTGTATGATCCGCGAGGGCGGAGTGAGCTTAGTGGTCTACTTGCTAGCTTTATGAGTGGTGAGTGTGATGAGACCCATATTGTATTGCCGAGGGTGGTTTGTGAGTATTCGGATGTCTTTCCTGAGGATCTCATTAGTTTGCCACCTCACCGAGAGATAGAGTTCTCTATTGAATTAGTGCTTGGCACAACGCCGATTTCTATGGCACCGTATCGTTTTGCCCCAGCCGAGTTGAGTGAGTTGAAGATTCAGCTCTAGGAATTGCTAGATAAGGGGTTTGTTCGCCCTAATGTTTCGCCGTGGGGAGCACCGACCCTCTTTGCTAAAAAGAAAGATGGTGCATTGAGACTGTGTATAGACTACCGAAAGTTGAATCGGGCTACGGTCTATGCCTCGTATAGATGATCTTTTAAAGGAACTTTGGGAGTCTTTGGGGAAAAAGTACAAAACAGAAGATGTTGGCTCAAAAAAATTTGTGATTGGAAAATTCCTAGACTTTGTGATGGTTGATTTTAAGACTGTGATCAACCAAGTTTAAGATTTCCAACTCATTCTACATGACATTCATGCAGAAGGCATGTCTCTCAGTGAATCCTTCTAAGTTATAGCCTTAATTAAGAAATTACCACAAGGCTGGCAGGAATTCAAGAGCTACCCCAAACACAAGCGCAAAGAAATGTCTTTGGAGGAATTAATTGTGCGGTTGAGGATTGAAGAGGACAACCGCAATTCAGAGAAGCGGACTAGTAAGCATCCAATGGAGTCAAAGGCAAATGTGGTGGAACATGCTCCAAAAGCCAAGAAACATAAGTTTTTTGGAGAAAGTTCCTCACAAGGCTCTAAAGGAGGAGAAACTAAAAAGTACAAGTTTAATGGCAATTGTTACATCTGTGACAAAGAGGGACATTGGGCTAAAGATTGCCATAGTAAACGCAAAGGCAAAGGAAAATCAAGCAAGAAGCCTGCTCAAGCCAATATGACCGAAGTGGACGAAATTTCCAATGGTGTTGATAACATAAATCTTTCTGCAACTATTTCCGAGATAAACCTTGTCAAAAATCCTAAAGAATGGTGGGTGGACACTGGTGCTACTCAACATATTTGTGCCAACAAAAAAATGTTCACATCTTATTCTACAGTGGACAACGATGAACAACTTTTATGAGCAACTCCTCAACTTCCAAAGTTGAAGGACAAGGAAATATTATTCTGAAGATGACATCTGGAAATGAACTCACTCTCAACAATGTGCTCCATGTACCGGACATTAACAAGAATCTTGTTTCTGGATCTTTGTTGAGTAAAAATGGGTTTAGGCTAGTTTTTGAAAGTGACAAGTTTGTACTTACCAAAAATGGGATGTATGTAGGAAAATGTTAAATGTCTGATGGCCTTTTGAAAATGAATGTAATGACTGTTGTACCATCGGTTATTAATAAAAATACATCTTCTTCTTACTTACTTGAGTCTTCAAATTTATGGCATGGTAGACTTGGACATGTTAATTATGGATCTTTGAGTAGATTAATTAATATGGAATGTTTACCTAAATTTGACATTTATTTAAATCATAAATGTGAAATTTATGTTGAGGCAAAATTATCCAAAACTCCTTTCCATTCAATTGAAAGGAGTACGGAACCACTTAAATTAATTCATAGTGACATTTGTGATTTCAAATCAATTAAAACTAGAGGTGGGAAAAAAATATTTTAACACTTTTATAGATGACTATATTAGATATAGTTATGTTTATTTAATTCGAACCAAGGATGAAGCTTTGGAAACTTTCATTCAATATAAGAATGAAGTTGAAAATTAACTTGGTAAGAAAATTAAGAAATTTAGAAGTGATATAGGTGGTGAATATGAATCACCTTTTGGTGAATTTTGTAAAGAACATGGAATAATATATCAAACCACTGCTCTTTACTCACCTCAGCAAAATAGAATTGCTGAAAGGAAAAATAGGACTTTAAAAGAAATGATGAATGCCATGTTAATAAGTTCTGAATTATCTCATAACTTGTGGGGGAAGCAATACTTTCTGTTAATTATATACTTAATAAAGTATCCCGAAAGAAAGTGAATCAAACACCTTATGAATTGTGGCATGGGAACGTACCATCCTACAAATACTTAAAAGTGTTGAGGTATTTGGCTAAACTGGCTATTCCTAGTCCTAAAAAGACTAAAATAGGTCCTAAAACTGTTGATTGCATTTTTATCGGTTATGCCAAGAATAGTAGTACATATCGATTTTTGATTTATAAGTCTGAATATTCCGAAATGCATGTAAATACTATTATTGAATCTCGGAATGCATCATTCTTTGAAAATATATTTCCAAATAAGACTGGACAATAGACTAGTTCTAATAAAAGATCTTATGATGCCATTACTAGTCATGATCAAGAATAATTAGATCAAAATAAGAAAGATGAACCTAGGCGTAGTAAACGTGCTAGAATCTCAAAATCTTTTGATCCAGATTTTCTAACTTTTTTGTTAGAAAATAAGCCTTTAACTTTTAAAGAAGCTATGTCTAGTCCTGAGGCTTCTTTATAGAAAGAAGCTGTAAACAGCAAAGTTAAATCCATCCTGTAAAATCACACTTGGAAATTGGTCGATTTACCACCAGGTTGTAAACCTCTTGGGAACAGGTGGATTTTCAAAAGGAAAATGAAAGCGGATGGATCAATTGACAAATATAAGGTCTTGATTACTTTGACACATACTTACCGGTTACTAGAATAACATCTATTAGAATGCTAATTGCTATTGCATCATTGTACAATCTAGAAATTCGTCAAATGGATGTGAAAATCGCTTTCTTAAATGGTGAGTTTGATGAAGAAATTTACATGGAACAACCAGAAGGATTTTCTGTTCCAGGAAAAGAAAAGAAAGTGTGTAAATTGGTTAAATCATTATATGGTTTGAAACAAGCATCAAAGCAATGGCATGAGAAATTTGACAAGGCAATGATGTCAAATGGATTCAAAATTAATGAAGGTGACAAATGTGTTTATAGTAAAAACACAAACAAAGGCTATGTTATAGTATGTCTTTATGTGGATAATTTGCTCATCATAAGTAGTAATAATGACATAATTAAAAATACTAAGAAAATGTTGAATAAACATTTTGACATGAAAGACATGGGGATTGCTGATGTAATTCTTTGTATGAAAATTACCAAAACATCAGAAGGTTATGCTTTGTCACAATCTCATTATATTGAGAAAATACTTGACAAATTCAGCAAAGATGATGATCATCTTGCTAGAACACCTATGGACGTTAATTTGTTTCTTTCTAAGAATGTATAGAAAAATATTTCTTAATTAGAGTATGCCCAAATTATTGGGAGCTTAATGTACTTGATGAACTTCACTCGCTCGGATATAGCTTATGCAGTAAGTAAATTAAGTAGATATACGAGTAACCCAAGAGTAGAACACTGGAAAACAATTATAAGGGTTCTAAGATACCTCAGATTTACTCGTAACATTGGGCTTAATTATACTAGATATCTAGAAATACTAGAAGGATACTATGATGTAAACTGGATATCGGATACTAGAGACTCAATATCCACCAGTGAGTATGTCTTTACTCTTGGTGGTGCGGCTGTATCTTGGAAATCTTCCAAACAGACTTGTATTACTAGGTCTACTATGGAATCAGAATTCATAGCTTTAGATAAAGCTAGGGAAGAAGCAGAATGGCTTCGCTACTTCCTTGGAGATATTCCAATGTGGCCAAAATCGGAGCCTGCTATATGCATACATTGCGATAGTCAATCAGCAATAGGTAGAGCATAGAGTCATATGTATAATGGTAAGTCGCAACACATTCGTCGTCAACATAACACCGTAAGACAACTACTCTCTAATGGAATTATTTCCATTGAATATGTGAAGTCTAAAGACAACATAGCAGATCCACTAACCAAAGGGTTAGCAAAAGAGCTAGTTGAGAATTCATCAAGAGGAATGGGACTTAAGCCTATTAAATAAGAGTTACCACAACGGCAACCCAACCTAGTTGATTGGAGATCTCAAGATCTAGATTTAAAGGGACAACCGAGTTATGTATAACTCAGAAAGATCATTGGAGAGTCAAAATCCTATCCATTTCTATGATGAATAGTGATGTCTGCAGTGTTTTAGGTTAAGTAAAATTTTAATGATTTTTATATCTAGGTAAACCTAGTGGAGTATGACAGTATACTCTTCATAAGAATCACCTATGTGAGGGTGAATTGGGCTGGTTCCATGAGATTTGTGAAGGACTACAATTCTCTAGAGCACTCATGAAAGACCAGGTTGTTCAGGGCCAAAATGAACACAATAGTGAGAACTAAACTTTGTCTGGTAATATACTATGTGAGTTCTATTGTCTTGGTTTACACAAATGGTTGAATAGTTCAAGACATCATGTTCACTGGTTAGCTAGTAAATCCGATACTGTCTCACAAAGGAAAGTTTAAAGCCAAAAGCTACACATCCTTTGTAGAATATTCCCAATTTTTGTACTCTTTGTAATTAGATCATGTTGTTACATTTTCTCTCCGTCAAATTCCATTCATATAAGGGATTGTTGGAAAATTGGTTTTTATAGGCTTATTTTGGGCCAACTTTGAGCCTAAATTTGAGTGTGTCCCAAACGTCTTTTGGGGTGGGTCCGAAGAGGTGACTTGTTCCTTGCTGCATGGCAAGTCACACGGTGAAGACGGTTCGTCAAAACCATTTAAGAGTGAATGAGAAGTTGACATCGTTTTCGGGTTCGTGGAATGGACAATTAAATAATTAAATGTGGGTTTTCTTGTAAGACTTGTCTTACATTGAAACTTTAAGTGACCTTTTGTGAATATATAAGCTCTTGGTGTACTAACTTTGGTTGGGCCCTAAGAGGCACCCCAAGTTTGTAAAAGAGAGGAGCTATAAACAAAGTGAACGTTAGCCTAAACCACCACACGTGCACGCGCGTAGCCGTCCATCTGACCGGTCGTGCCGGAAGCAGGTGTGAGTTGCGGGTCAGGTTGATTCTAACATTAATTTTTTCGACAAAATTTATTTGAATTTTTTTATATTCTTGCAGGAAATTATTTGAATTTCAAAATGTATTTGAATTCAAATTTTTTGTCCAAAAATTGTGCCTCCGAATTCCACTAAATTCCCAACTGTTAAACATGTTTTTTTTAACTGCCGAACAACTTCAAAACTGCCAGACAGATTCAAATCTGCTAGCAGTTTTCCAACAGATAGAAACTGCCCAGCAGTTATCTGTTTGTACCTGTCTAATTTGAATTTGCATTTGTTCATTCAAATTTCAGACCTGTTCGAGTCTATCATGAAGCCTATAAATTCATATTCATTTCCAACAGTTTGGAAAAGCATCCAAAAACTCTGAAATTCTCTTGGTTCCTTCTAATTTTGCTCTTTAATTGCATTGTTTTTCATATTATTATTTTTGTTTTTTTAGAGAAAAATTCAGAGAGTTTAGAACACAGGTTTTGTTCATCGTATAAATTGTTTAGAGTGCTACTACAATTTGTGAAGATCATTGTATCCTGGAAGGTAGATGCCTTTTATACATAAGCACCGTAGTGGGGCGAATCTGTCTTAAGGACAAAGTGTCACACACTCGACTTGATCTTTTAATTATTTATTCGGTTAGGTAAAATAAATTCGGTAAGTAATTTATTTTTATTTGTTTGACTTATTTATTTTACATAGAAGATTGTTCCAACAAAATCCAATTTTGGCCAGCTATAAAAATATAAAACAAATAAATAAAAAAAATAAAAATCCAAAAACCCAAGTCATTGATATCATCAAAAACATATAGGAAAACAAATACCCATTAAAAAAAATAGAAACAAAAAAAGAAAAAAAAGAAAAAAAGAAAAGAAACCCATTAAAGACGGCTCATGAACCAACCTTTCCAATCCAATCAACAACTTCTTTTCTAGTCCCCCAAATCCAAATGAGACATAACAAAAAATGAACATAGAATAAATATAAAAGATTAAAACAAAAACTAATTTTTGATATTGGAGTTATATTAGTTCAAAGTCCCTATTAACAACTAAGATTTGTTTTAAAGGAATGGACTGGGTAGCTTCAACCCCCACAACTTTCTTTATCCTATTCTTATTTCAATTTTTTTCCCCATATTAGAGATCATCACTTAACTGTAATACCACCACCTTAAATTGTTTGATTGATAGAGACACTATTTAAAATACTACTATAGTCCCTGCGAGGAAAAAAAATGAAATGGTTTTTGTTGGGTCTCCGTTCTAGCCTTGCAACCTTGCAAGAGAAAGAACTCGTGAATTTCCAATTGAGATTGTCCATGAATGGTTGAAGTAGGCATTTCAAGGCTTTTAGTCTGTAATAACGCAGTATCTCATTGGTAATGTTCTAACTCCATTAGTTTTGATTCGAATTGGTGGGTTCATCCCCATTTGTTGTCTAATTGGAGAAAAATTACAATATCTCCATAATAATAATAAAAAAAAATGTGTACTTCGTGATTTTTGTTTTATGACTCCATGCATCAATCTTACTATCTAGGCATTGAATAGAGAATGATTTTGTAGTTACTGTTACTGATGTTCATTGTTTAATGATGTTCTACAATATATATAGTCTATTTCTCTTCAATTGTCCCGCTCAAAACAATTATTTATCCCACAATATAGCACATGTATTTCTTTCTTTTCTCTTTCTCTTCTTCTTTTGAACATTGCACCAGGTTTTCATTTTCGTAGCAGATTTTGGTTAGTTGGGTTTTTTCAAGGGCACTTGTTGTTGTTGTTGTTGTTGTTGTTTTCTTTTTCATTTGGTTGTTAAAGGTTCCAAAAGGAAATTTTCTTTCATAGAGCACCAATAATGTAGCTAAGGAATCTGTCTAACTATTTGGCAAGGAAATAATTTAGTAGGAAAAATTTATCCTCTTGTGCTATAAGAATGTTGTTACTTCATCTACGTACACATATAGATTCTCTCTTTCTCTCTCGTACACACATATTCACAAAAACCCATTTCTTAGTGGACTATGTAAGAAGTTCTTGTTGTCTGTATGTGTATGTGTTGGTGTTTTTTGAACTTAGTTGAAGGTATTTTTGAAATTATCAATTCTTTTGACACTGTTTGATTTGTTTAAGTTCAAACTGTTATTGGGTATTATTTTTGTTCTCTGTTTTCTTTTTTTTTTTAAATAATAATTTGGTGATTTTTTGTTTGTTGTATTAAAAGTGAGGATTCAAGATCAATATTTAATTCTTATTGAAGAAAAGCTTATTGCTAATTAAAATTTAAACAAAGGGTCAGGACTTAGGGCATCTATATATATATTGATTTGGTGACTGAAAGGTAAGGTTTGTTCGCATCGAAAGCATCTTGCTCTTGTGAATTCAGTAGGAATTGATGGTTTTTATCTTGGTATTGTATTGGGATATGTTTCTTTATTACTTATCTTTATTTGAGAATCTTTTATCTTTCATTTGTAAATTCTGAATTTTTGTTGATTCACTTTCATAGAGAAGTAAGCATGCAGGTTCTCTTATAAACGTTTTCACAAACACCTCGTAGGTGTATTCAATGGCTACAAACCTATAATCAATATATAAATCACAAAGCAAACACTACAAAGAAAACAAAAGAGGGGACCATGAAAGCCAAACCTTAGGTGAACATAATTGAAAATAAACCTTCGTTTATTTCTCTTCTCTGGTTTTCTATAGATAGGCCTTAATTAAGGTAACTTCTGTGAAAAAAGAGTAGATTTGTGCGACCTGAATGAGGTGCAAATGCAAACTCAAAATGCAGACATTTGGGTATTCTTCTGTAATTAGTGCAAGCTTCCAATTATTTGTCTACACAGACAAACCCATCAGTCAGAAGCAAGACTTGGATAATCTGGGTTGGTTGTCCATTCGGTACCCACCGAAACACTCCTTCTCACCCACATGGAAGAAGCAATGTGAGGCACGTCATCTCCTAAAAACATACGATACAGAAAGTGGAGAAAATAGAGATTCAGATAATTGGACAGGCTGCAATTGCAGGCTTTCTTTGAGCACATGGCGCACCAAGAATACAATCAAGTGGTACAATTTGTCTCTTGTAAAGTGTTAGGAAGCAAGCAAGCAAGAGCGTTAGACGCTCACCAGCATGAAGGAGTTAGGAATTTGTAGGAGGAATAATGGAATTTGTTTTCTTCTACTGTGTGTGGCTAATTTGAAGCCCATGTGGCCAGCCCAAATCTGCAAGGGAAGAGCTCTTACAAACCAAAGAAACATCAGAGTTACACCAAGAAACAGCAGCGTTACACCGTTCTTACATACTTTTTGTATAGGTTATAGATATATAATTATAATTTCTTTTGAAATTTCCTTTTCAATCTCAAATTAGTTATAACTTGAATTTGGTTAAAATTTATTTTTGACTTCTCATTTACAAAAACAAACAATAAACATAAATTAATTTCTGGAACATTGTAAAATGGTAAATAAAGAAATATATTATCAATAATAATAATAATAATAACAAAACATATTTTTATTTATCATGGAACATCTCACCACTGCATTGATAATAAACATTAATAAGAAAATTCATTACAATAATACAACAATAATATATCAAATGATAAGTAACATGTGATCATAATTATTTTTGATAGTTATACAAAAGTACCCAAAATTATATATAAAAAACAATATATGATCCATATTCAATTTTTATATGATAAAATTCACACTTAATCTCAACCACACATTAGTTTTGTAAATCAATTCATCACCCAAACTATCTACTATTTTTTTAATATTTACCTTTTCAAAATCCACCCAAACAATGCTCTGGCCGAGCTCATCACACTACAAGAAAAGAGGGCAAAAAAGACGGAATTATTAGCGACGGCGTGATCCCCGTCGCAAAAAATGGTATTTTGCGACGGCAAAACAAACCGTCGCAAAAAAGTAGTTTTAGCGACGGCGTTTAACCGTCGGTAATAAACTGCACGGGCGAGTATGAAAATCAGGAACTATTAGCGACGGCAATGTTGAACCGTCGGGAAAAAAAACTATTTGAGACGGCAAAAAGTTTGCTGTCGCAAATACTCGACCATTTGCGACGGCAAATATCCGTCGCAAAAAAGGATTATTAAAACGGCGTCGTTTGTTAATTGTTTTGTATAATTTGCGACGGTGTAAACCTTACCGTCGCAAAAAGTAAAAAAACATTTTCCCCCCTCTTCCCTCTCATCTTGCCGCTCGGTTCCATCGCAAAATCCCTAAAATTGATTTGAAGCACAAAATCCCTAAAATCCCTAGCGGTGTCCGATAGAAATCCCTCTCATCTTGCCGCTCAATTTTCCCCCAAAATCCCCAAACCAGCGACGGGCGACCGGCGACGAACGGCGAAGGGCTAGCGGTGGTGCGGTGGTGCGGCGACGACGAACGGCGAAGGGCTAGCGGCGGTGCTTCGACGACGACAGCAACTCAGGTATGCTCTCTCTCTCTCTCTCTCTCTCTCTGCATATATATATATATATATATATAGATAAACTCAATCCGTGTAACAAAGTGAAAAATAAAAAAATAAAAAATATTCAAAATATTAGAGGGCTAAATTCAATTACCCAAAAATGTACATTTGGGTATTCAACCATGCTACAGACCCCAAAAAACATAACCCCCACTCATTTGTGATTGGTATAAAAAATAAATAAATAACAAAAATACATGATTAATTTATATTATTTTAAATTGAAGATAAACTCAATCCTTGTAACAAAGTGAAAAATAAAAAAATAAAAAATATTCAAAATTTTAGAGGGCTAAATTCAATTACCCAAAAATGTACATTTGGGTATTCAACCATGCTGCAGACCCCAAAAAATATAACCCCTACTCATTTGTGATTAGTCTAATAAATAAGTAAATAAATAACAAAAATACATGATTAATTTATATTATTTTAAGAACTATGAAAATCCCTAAATTTGGAAGTTTCAAACATTTTTGGGGTTATTATAGAAAAATCCAAAATGAAGGGGTTTGATGGGGTGTAGTGTTTTCTCTTCTTCCAAAGTATTAGGGTTTCAGTGAAAGCATGAGATGAGATAGCACCAATTTCGGGGGTAGATATGCTCTATTCCCAGACCAAATCCAACCTAAGATTTGGGCGTGGGTCTGTGAACACAGACTCTCTCTACAATATTATAAATATTTAATTAATATTGTATGTTTGTACAAATAATTTGAATAATATTCTTCTTAGGTTGTGTGAGACCTGTGCAGTATAGACTGCTGCTTTTTGACAAATCGCAACAGTAGTTGTGCAAAATTCACAATTTTATCCTTGTGCAAATCTTGATCCCATAATAAAGGTCTTTTGGAAAGCGTTATTCAATTCAAACTCCTGATTACCTATTAAGGTGTTGGGATTTTGGTCAATGATAGAATTGAGCTAGTCCCAATGATAGAACTTTCTTGTCTTCAATTATTAGACTCGAATGTTAATTTTAATCTTTTGATTTTGGTTTAAGAGCCTTGATTCACCTCAATCACCTTTATTTTCTTTGTTTCTTGATTGTTAAATCCTTACTTATTTCTTTATTGATTGAAAATTGTTATACATAAATAAATTTTTTTATCATTACCGCTAATTTTATATCTAATGATAAAAATAAAAAAATAAAGATCAGATACAAAATTTGTTTGTACCTACTATTGCTTTTATAGATTGATAAATCAATAAAATTTCAACCATGGAAACATTCATTGCCTGTTGCAAGGAATATGTTTTCTCATTCAAAGAGAGAGTGAGAGATTGAAGTGATGTTACATATATTCTCTGAACTTCGAACTATGTGAGGTGTTGAGAAGTACTTTGGTTGTTGCAAGAATTTGGATTTTGAATTTGAGTG